>PVLD010001523.1:0-198099 GCA_004027595.1 Dinomys branickii
TTTTTTTTTTTTTTTTTTTTTTTTTTTTGGCGGTACTGGGGATCAAACTCAGGACCCTGCGCTTGCTAGGCAGGCGCTTATTCCACTGAGCTATATCCCCAGCCCTGAACAGTTTTATATAATAATTATTATTACTAATCACAACCTTGATTCCGCAATGTTTTGTTTTGTCTTTTTGAGATAGGATCTTGCTATGCAGTTCAGGCTGGCCTTGAGCTCACTTTATAGACCCGAGTGCTAGGATTACAGGTGTGCGCCACCACGCTCAGCTCTGCAACCTTTCTATGGGTGGAAAAATCAACAAAACTGTCCCTTTCTCTTCTCTTCTAGCCTTAAAGTCCCTCCTGGATTCCTGTTCCTGTTTTGTTTTGTTTTTCTGGTACCAAGAGTTGAATTCAGGACCTTGCACTTGCCAAGCAGGTACTGTGCCACTGAGCTATATCCCTGGCCCTTGGGAGTTTTTTTTGTTATTTTTGTTTTTTGTTTTGTTTTGTTTTGTTTTGAGACAGGGTCTCATTGTGTAATGCAGGCTGGCCTTGAACTCCCTTATGTAGCCCAAGCTGGTCTCGAACTCAAAGAGATTCTCTTGCCTCAGCCTTATGAGTGCTGGAATGCCCTGCTTCTTTCATAATTATAGGTTACGGTTTCTCAGACATTTTCATGCATTTTTGCTCTTGTTGAATCGCACACAACATGGAAAGTATGTGTTTTCTTATCCAGATTTTGCATTTCAAGCAACTGAGGCTCAAAGTAGTTAAGCTACTTGCTCTAAACCACAGATTTACCCTACCTCACTCCCATTTTCTGGATGACAAAAACGTCTCAGATGAGGTATGCCCAAGGCTACATACTTGGCAGGTGCAGAGCCGGGATTTGAACCTCTCTTGGTCTTGGGGCTGCGAAATGCTCGCGGTGGTCCCTGAGGTCTGAAGTGCCTGCTGGGTTCCACCCTTTGGGCCACGTGACTCCTCTTGGAGATAAACTTTCTCTCTTGCCACTCCAGTTCCAGGGTTTCCCGGGCTGCAGCCCCTCCTTTTGGAATGCGCTCCCTATAGCTTCCCATTCTTCAAACACCAGGTCCGTGTCAGCACTTTCTTGTAAACAGTTTCCAGGTCTCATTTTGCTTTTTCTGTGTGTGTGCTAGGAATGGAACCCAGGGTCTTGCACACGCTAAGAATGTGCTTGACCATTGAGTTGTGTCACTAGCCTTCCCTTCCTTCCCTCCTTCCTTTCTCTCTCTTACTTTTTCCCTTCCTCCCTCCCTCTTTCCCTCTCCCCTCCCCCTTCCTGTCTTCTTTCCTTCCTTTTCTCTCCCCTACTTTCTCTCTCTCTCTCTTTCATTGCCTTTTTGTGACAGGGTCTGACTATGCATTCAGGCTGGACTTGAGCTCACTTTGTAGCCCAGGCTGATCTCAAACTCACAACAATCTTCCTGCCTCAGCCTCCCGAGTGAGTGCTGGGATTGCAGGTGTGCACCACTGTGCCTGGATCACTCTTTGTTTCTTACTAAGAATTGGACCCAAAGTTTTCCCACAGAGCTACATCTCCAGCCCTTTAATTTCAGTTTCAGACGAGGTTTTGCCTAGGTGCTGAGTTGCCCAAACTGGGCTCAAACCTGCAATCCTTTCAGAGTGCTGGGATTACAGATTTGTGCCACCACACCCAACAGCAAGGAAGCAATGTCCAGATGCGCAGAGATGATACAGCGAACCCAAGCTCTGCAAAGAACATTCCAGAAAGGGGAGCTCTAAACTTTAAATGCCCTAAAGCCAAAAGGAGCTTTCTAGGCTTGAGGGATGTAGAGAGGAGGAGGAAGCACAGTACACCTCGGGAGACTGGAGAAAGCTGGCTTTGGGGTGAGGCCATGGAGACCCTTGTGAAGAGTTTGTATTTTTTTCCAAGTGCAACAGGAAACCAGTAGAGTGGTTCAACTGGGGACTGATGACACTGAATTTACATTTTTTAAACATTACTTTGCAACCCAGTTGTCATACTGTTAGGTATTTTATCCAAGAGAAATGAAACCATATGGCCTCGGGAAGACTTCTATGCAAATGTTTATAGTGGCTTTACTTGGCCCAAACTGAGAAAGAATCTTCATGTCTCTCACCAGAATAACCGAGAAGCAAGTTCTGGTTCACCCGGACAGCGGAGTCCAGCAGCCGCAGATGGCAAACAACTGATACACACACACACACCACAGTGAGTCTCCCAAACTTACTTTCTTTCATTCCTTTTTGAGACAGGGTCTCGCTGTGCAGTTCAGGCTGGCCTTGAGCTCACTTTGTAGCCCACGCTGGCCTCAAACTCACAAGGATCCTTCTGCCTCAGCCTCCCAAGTGCTGGGATTACAGGTGTGCGCCACCTCATCCGGCACGTTTAATTTTAAAAGTGGGACTGGAGTTTGAACCCAGAGCCTTTGAAAAATCTTTTGAGACAGGAGGATCATGAAGTTTGAGTCAGGCTCGGGCAATTGAACAGTTTAATGAGACATTGTCTCATGGTAAAGTAGCTCAGTGAAGGCTCTGGGTTCAGTTTCCAGGAACACACACACATAAAATTACTCACCCCATGTGTTTTCATTGAGCACCTACTCTGTGCTGGGCCCTGTGCCAGGGAGAGGGCAGCAAACAAGTGGTCTCCACCTTTCTGCAGTCTAGAATCGAGCTGGAGATAGAAGCAAACAGCAAGCACATAAGAATTACTTAGTTATAACATTTTTGTTTTGTTTGGAGAGACAGGGTCTTACTATTTGGTTCCGCTGGCCTCTAATTTGCAGCAATCCTACTTCAGCCTCCTGAGTGCTGGGATTATAGATGTGCACCTCCATGCTCAGTTTACTTAGTTATAATCATGATGATTACTTCTAGGTGCTAAAAAAAATCTTAGAGTGTGCTTTTTGGACACAGATACTCAGTACTGGATTCTTGAGGGATGGAGATTGAAGCTAGGTCTGCAGAGCATTTTAATATAAAATTGGCCAGCTACCATCACCTATCTTAAAATGTGAGGAAGAACTGGTGATAGCATAAAGGATAACCACCTCAATGAGAATTAATTCGGATAATAGCTGTATAGTATTCGTCTATTCAGACACTGCCAGTTTCTAAGCGCCTTGTGTGTGACTTCCCTGTGGTTTTCCCTTTGATGTTTAATGGGTGGACGCTTTTACCCCGTGCTGCATCTTGGCAAAGACTCTAGGGAGAGTGGATTTATAAAGATTGAAAGATATATAACGTCAAAAGTATTGGACACCGAGTGTGGTGGTGCATGCCTGGAATCCTAGCACTCGGGAGGAAGCTTCAGGCAGGAGGATTGCTGGGAGTTTGAAGCCAACCTAAGCTAATAGTGAGTTCAAGACCAGTGTGAACTCATAGTGAAAACCTGTCTCAAAAAAAAAAAAAAAGTATTGGATTTGGGCTCAAAGGCTGGGCTGTAACCTGCATGGTCCAGAGGGCGACCCCCGGAAAGGTCTTCCAGACTCCAGCCCTTGCCTCGTACTGGTTTAGGGTCCTCCTGCGAGGGCACCTACTGGGAGAATCAGATTTTCCAGTGGATACGGAAGCACATGATGACCGAGTGACTGATGAGTGGACCGACACATCCGTCCACTTGAAGGTCAGGCAAGTAATTTAAACCGACAGAGACTAGCGGGCGGGGCTGGAGCCCTGAGGGCCTCCCACTGGCCCGCTCTCCGCCAGGGGGCGTCGCAGCTACGCACAGCGTCTCCCCTATCCCGGCCTTCTGCGCGAGCCCGCGAGCAGGCGGGGGGCGTGGCCAGCTGGCTCTAGAGTGCGGCGGGGTGTGGCCAACGCTCGCGTGGGGCGGGGCCAGATGTTCGCGGGCGCGGCGGGGGCGGGGCGCGGTGGGCGCGGGAGCGCGCGGCAGCGGCGGAGGCGCGTTCCGTTCCGGGCCAAGGCTGGCAGCGGAAAAGTTGCCGGGCAGAGAGCAGCGGCCCCGGGACGGGCAGCGAACACCACACCGAGCCGGATCCCGGCCCTCGCGGCCCCGCCATGGATGACCTCGGTGAGTGAGCCGGAGGCTAAGGGAGGAATCGGCGAGGGCGCGCGGTCCCGGGCCGGGCAGGCGGGAGCGAGCGGGGGCCGCGGGATCCCACCCCCGGCGCCCGGGGCCCCTGCTCCTGTCCCTGCCGGCCGGGGCTCCGCGGAGCCGGGATCCCGCGCTGGGCCTGCGTCCCAGGCCAGGCCGCCCGCATCGCCGTCCTCACCGCCGCTCTCCGCCTGGGGATGGCCCCACCTCGGGACCCCGGACCGTGGCCACCCACCCTCGTCTCCCGTCCCGGGCCCAGGCACCGGCTCGCTCCCAGGAGCCCACACCGTGCGCTCCAGGACGGGACCTCGGCCCTAGCACCGGGCCGCCTCCTCGGTGCTGGACCCTCACCCCGCAGAGCGCACCCCACCCCCACCTCACACAGATCAACCCCCCGACTCGGGGAGCCGTCCCCTCCCGCAGGGTGACGGGCTGGTCCCTCACTTCCGGGGACCACTCCTCTCCCTCCAGGCGGCCCCCCGTTTCTCAGACCGGCAGCCTCACGTCGGGAATAGTGCCCTGGAGCCCACTGCTTTCATTTCTCAAGTCAGATTCACAAGCTAGCGAGGAGCCTGTGATGACCACACCCCCGTTTGAAAATGACAAGTTTCCCAGTCTGCTCCACTAAACCCCTCATTTCGGGTCTGGTCACCCCGTTTCATGGACCAGTGGCACCATTTCCCAGTAGTGACCAGTCATCCCCCCCAGGCCAGTCTCTCCCTCTTTCATTTGTAATCCTACAAGTCGGGGAGTCATACTTCCCCTGTTCTCCCATCCTGGTGAAATGCCAGAGGAATGAGGCGGGAAGCAGGCCAAAAGGTATGGCCAGCTCTGAACAGGCCCTGGCTGGCAGGGTCCCCCAGCCCCAGCATTGGGCCCTGTTGGCAGCCACACAGGTAAGGACAGGATGCCCAGAACAGAGTTTTACTGTTTTCATGTTATTGGAGCCCTCAGGCTGCTCTTTTTCAGTCCATTCTTGATCTAGTGTTGGTCAGGGAAAAGCAAGTTATCTCCTGGAAGCAGATTCTGAACCCAAGGGGCGTCAGCTGTGCCAGGATTCTCGGAATGACTTAGTGAGTGGTGCAGATCTCCTAGTGGAGGATTCGCTGCCCCATGTCTGAGCTGGGGAGGATGGAGCGGGGAATGTTGCTTCTCTGTAGGACCCTTGTCTTCCCTTTCTGGACTGTGGGTGGCTTGTGTGACCATTGATGCCTGCTCTGTCCTGGGCTGTGAGAAGCAGATTCATCAGACAGAACTGTGGGATCAAGGACGCCTTGGGAGTTTCTGGAAGAGGGAGGGTGGTGTAGGGTCCTGTCTGTTTTGCGGAATATGGTCGCTGCCAAGTGTAGTTCAGCCTTTGGGCCAGGCTTGGCACCCATTTTTCCAACGCACTCAAGACTGGCTTGGCTTCAGGCAGGTATTTTTTTCACATAAAAATAACTAAGCTGAAAGGAGGTGGGGGCATGTGCTTTGAATCAGGATCTGAAAGTCTCAGTGCTTTCTCAGTTGGAGCTAGGGAGCAGAGTTACATCTTCTAATGTGGTGGTGGGGTGCTGTTGCTTCTGGACAGTCCTGATGTTGTTTGAAGGACTGAGAAAGTCTTTGTAGAGTTCACAAAGTCCGGAATTCCTGTCTTCTGACGGTCTTCCATTTAGGGCCAGGAAAGAGAGTGTCCTGGCAGAGGGGATTGTTGGAATTGAAATTTGCTGTTTGTGGAGTACTTCCCCTGCCGGGGTTTATCCCATCTTCATGACAACCCTTAGGTAAGATCTCCCAAAGGCCACTGCTTTCATGACTACCTGTCTTTTACAAATTGAGAACAGTGAGTCCGAGAGAGACTGATTCTCTCCTCCAAAGCTACATGGCTGTAATATGACAAAACCATGACTGGGAGCCCAGGTCCTTACTCCTTGTTCTGCAGCTCTTGTGTGCCAAGAGGTATTTTTGGTGGGAAGGGCGCACAGGCGCTTGAAGAAGGGCTGCAGTGGGCAGTGACTGCCGCCTGTGACTTCTGCCACCTCCTGCGCAGGCTCTCCAGTTGTTTGGATCCTGGCTCCCTCACTTCCTTGGCCTGAGCTCCCAGGGGACCAGCCACTCCTGGCTGCCCGGAGTCTGGGGTGGGAGGAATTGGGTGTGCAGGAGGGGAGAGGAATTTGCCTCTGAGCCCAGGCCCCGTCAGCTGTCTGGATGGCTTCTCAGCACACTGCCTCTCAGCTGTTTTCCTTAGGGTGGACACAAAGGCCAGGCCTCTTGTTTTTATTTTTCTCCTGAGTGCCATCAGCACTGAGCTTCCTGGTCCCCATCACAGGGGAGACTCTACAGTGGTCTCCTGTGGCAAGGTCAGGAGAGCTGAGGCTCCTTTTTGACTTTGTTTTTGGGTCTTTAAAAAAAAAAATTGAAAAAACTCTTCTCCCCATAGTGGCCAGTGACAGAATCACCATGCACTGTTTAATAAGTTACAAATTTATAGCTCTTTGGGCAGTAAAACATAAACACAGTGTGTCCTGCCCTTCTCTGTGTGTTCTCTTCACTTTGTGCTGCTGGTGGCTGCTTGCTGGCTTTTTTCATTACTGTTTAGATGCTGGTTTGGCTGGGAGATCGCTCGTGTTCTGGCCGGAGTTTCCCGGACAGAGTTCCTACAACATCTAGATGCACTCTGGTTATGTTTTCTGCCCCTGCTCCTCTTTTTCCCCTTGTTCATATTCCTCATGTACTGGATGGGAAGGGCTTGGTCACAACTGTGGCCTGACAAGGATCACACATACTCCATGGGAGATAGGCACTGTACTCAGCAGTTTTCGAGTATTATTACAACTGTCGGAGAGGGAAGTGCTTTATCTTTGCTTCATAGATAAACCTGAGCTCAGCGAAGTTTGCAGAGGGAGCTGGAGTTTGAGTTCAGAATGATCTAATTCCACATCTGGGGATCTTCAGCATAAGGCAGTAGGGGCCGAGGACTAGGGGATGAACCACAGGGCTTGCAGAGTAACGGGTAGTTACCCTAAAGTCTCTGCCTTGGGGGGGCCATCCCTAGGATGTAGCCTAAATGGCAGAGGATGGGTCCAGTGACAGTTCGCCTTCCCATCCACTAGCAAGGGGAACGGCCAGCTGTTGGCAATGCCCAGTTACTGCTAGAATCTGGACATGTCTTCTTTTAGCTTCTCAGCAGTCTTGACCCTTTGGAAAACAGTACCTCATTGTCCTTGGGGGTAGTGCTAGGGGGGCAGGGGAGTTGCCTAGGGCATTCCGGGCTATGGAGCCTCCCAGTTTCCATGGAAAGTCTGGACTTTGGGCTCAACTGTCTGTGGTGCCTCTGTGTGTTGGGCCAGGGTCAGGGCACCCAGCTGCCAAGGCTGTGGCAGAGCCAGCATTTGCCTGTGGAGTGATGATACCCTGTTGATGGGTGCTTTGTCAGCGAGATACTAGTAAGGAGCTGAGCTGGGATTCAGCCCGTGGGCTGTCTGATTCTTCTGCAGATGCCCTTTATGATACACGCTGCTTGCAGTGGAAAGAAAGACTTGGGCTGTGGGTACCACTGCCCCATCATTATGGGGTCGAGATCTCTTCAGGGACCATCTCAGTGTTCCCTTTTTCCAGCTTCTCTCATGATGGCCTTGGATTGGAGCGGCTAGGTGGGCCCCTGGCTAGAGGGGCTGACGAAAGGCCAGAGTTACCGCTGAGGCTCTGAGCACCCCACCTCAACATTTATTCATTGTGTGGGGAGTTTCTGACCTCTGAATCTTCCTCTGAGCCTTTACCTTGTTCCAAGTCCAGAGACAGTATCTGGAAATGTAAAGAAATCCAGTGCATAGGCAACGAAGATCAAGTGTAATATCACCAAGGGAAGTGTAAGGAATGATCCAAGTGCAGCATTTCCAGAGAACCTGTGTACTTCAGTTGGCTGGCTTTCTCCTGCCTTCATTCCAGCCTTTTCCCTGGTTGTTGTGGTCCTGTGTCTTCATTAATAAAACAAACACCTATAGAACACTTTCTTTTTCTTTTTTTGAGATGGGATCTTGTTAAATTTCCCAGCCTGGCCTCAAGCTTGTGCTCCTCCTGCCTCAGTGTCCTGTGTAGCTGGGATTGTTGGTGTGCCACCATGGCCTGCTGACTACTTTTTCTCAGTGTCTATAGAATGCTTTTCCGTAAAATTTATGTAGTACTTACTTCTGTGCTAGGTGCTTTGCACACACTGTTTGAGTGAATCGGGTCAGTCATAGGAGGCAGCCTTTGTTACTGTTAGTACTCTGGCTGTCTGCTTTACCATGGTGAGGGTAAGACTGCTTGCTCAGGTTTGACATCTGGTGACTGATGGGGGTAGGATTTGAATTCAGGTCATCTGACTGTGGAGTCAGACTTGTAACCAACCATTCTCTTTCCTTCAGTTGTGTTTTTGGTGCTAGGAATCAAACTTACAACCTCACACTTGCCAGGCAGGTGCTGTGCTTTTAAGCTCTATCCTCAGCCTGGCTTCTTTATTGAGATAGGGTCTTGCTATGTGCTGTAGTTCAGGCTGGCCTTGAACTCACTGTGTGGTCCAGGCCTGCCTCAAACTCATGGTGATCCTCCTGCCTCAGCCTCCCAAGTGCTGCGATTATAGATTGCTGCGATTATAGACGTGTGCCACTCCTCCCAGCTTGTTACTTCTGTTCTTCATACTATATTTGATCTTAGTTATCTGGTTTTTTTGTGGTTTTTTTTGAGACAGGGTTTTGCTGTGCAGTTCAGGCTGGCCTTAAACTCACTTTGTAGCCCAGGCTGGCCTCGAACTTGCAACCAGCCTCCTGCCTCAGCCTCCCGAGTGCTGGGATTACAGGTGTGCGCCCCCACACCCGGCTGATCTTAGTTATCTGTTGACTTGATTGCTTTCTATTTCTAGGACACCAAAAATCTCTTCTACACCCTCCACACATTTTTCATTCTCTGTTCCATCTCTTATTCCTCTGCTTTCCACATTTCCTTTGGCTTCTTACCACGTTTCCTTTGGCTTCTTCCCTTGTGCTTTCCTGGGGACCCTGTGCTCAGGATGGGACAGAGGATGCTGGCAGCAGTGTCTTTTGATCAGTGGAGGGCCCCTGCTCAGCCCTCACCAACCACCTGTTCAGTCACCCGTTGCCCTTAAAACAGAGCTGTGGGCTTAAGCACAGCTGCTGGGAGAAGCTGGGTGCTTCCTCTGAGACCCCACTCCCCCACTTTTGTTTGGGAGACAGAATCCTTCCTGTGCGTCCCTCTTTGGCCTTCCCCACACAGATGCTCCTTGTCTTTCCTTGTGTTTTGGGCACATTGTCACTGTTCAGAGCAGCCCTGTCTCCAGTGGAAGAAGCTGTTGAAAAGTGTCAGGGTAGAGAACGGAAGAAGTCATGTAAGAAGGACAGAGGGAACCTGAGTTTTCTCAAAAATGTTGACAAAACAACTTACTAAAGTAGAAGGTTACTGGGCATGGTGGTGCATGCTTCTAGCACTAAGGAGGCTGAGGCAGGAGGATTGCCATGAGTTTGAGGCCAGCCTGGGCTACATAGTGAGTTCAAGGCCAGTGTGGACTACATAGTGAGACCCTGTCTCAAAAACACACAACAAAACAAAACAAAAAATAGAATGGAAGGTCAGGGTTCATCTCTTCACTAAACTTCCATCCACTTCCTCGGATCTGGCCTCAGCGTACAACCTAATCCTGGTAAGTCTTCCAGCTAATGAACTGATTGTTTAACTAATAGGGTTCAGGAATGGCCTCTCCAGGGAGGCCTTGGATGCTGGGTCAGTGACAGGCAGAACATGTGGTTGGCCAACCTAGCAGAGCTGTGAGGGCCAAATCTTCCCTTAAGATGGCCTTTTAATGCTTGTTTCTTGTGTGATTGTGGTATTGTGGTTTTATGGGAGAATATTGTTATTGTTAAGTGCATGCTAAAGTATTTGGGAGTGAAATGTCATGATGTCTGCAACTTAGTTTTAAATGATATAGTTAAAACACACACACAGACACACACACACACACACACACACACACACACAGAGTCATCCTTTGGTATCCACAGGGGATTGTTTCCAGGACCCCTTTTCATACCCAAATCCTTGTGTGCTCAAATCCCTCATACAAAATGACCCGGTATTGGCAGAGAACCTATGGACATTCTTCCCTGTGGAGTTTAAATGATCTAGGGTGCCTGTAATACCTGACACAATACAAGTGCAATGTAGGTCATCCTCATTGGCCGGAGGCTGTGCCCTGCATCTGCCTGCGGTTGGCCTGAGTGACCGCTGGCCTCCTGCGACTGTGGAGGTGGCGGAAAGACAGGCCAGGAGCCTCGAATAACTGCCTGCTGGCTGTCAGCTGGGGAGGCGGGCGTGCAGAGCTGTGGAGGAAAGCAGCAAGGACAAAGAGACAGCGCATGCCTTAGTTACTGTCCCTGTCGCTGGGTCACGACACCCAGCACCGACAGACTAAGGAAGGAAGAGTTCATTTTGGCTCACAATGTACAGGTTTAGGTCCGTGCTTGGTTGGCTCCAAGGCGGGACAGCACAGCAGAGAACTGCTCAAAGCACAGTGGACAGAGTCAAGGGAGGAGCCCCGAAGGGAGATTGAGACAGGTTCTCACCATGTAGTTCAGACTGGCCTTGAATTCACTATGGAGCCCAAGCTGGCTTTGAACTCATGGTGAGTTCAACCTTACGGCAATCCTCCTGCCTCAGCCTCCTGAGTGCTCGGATCACAGGTGTGTGCCCACCATGCCCGGCAAGATAGACCCTTCAGCAAGTCAGCTAGATGCCGCATAGTCTAGTCACCTTCCAAAAGTGCCTACTTTGAGTGCATGAGCCTCTTGGGAGCCATCTAGATATTAGCTATAACAATGTACTCCCACAGATGTGGAGTTGGCTTGGGAGTTATTAGGCATGGTGACAAAATTAAATGAGGGTCAGAGCAAGAGAGACATTGATCTGGAATTTTAAAGGGGTTGTTTGGGATGGTAGGGTGCAAAGTAGGTCCTTACAAAATGAGGAAATATCTCTCTTGCAGCTGAAGGCATGGGGGAAAAGAGAGAGGTCCCTTTTGTTTCACATTATGAACCTCTTGCACTCGGGAGGCTGAGGCAGGAGGATTGCCATGAGTTTGAGGCCAGGCTCGGCTACATAGTGAGTTCAAGGCCAGCCTGAACTACATAGCGAGACCCTGTCTCAGAAAAAAAAAAAAACCTAAAACAAAACAAAACATCATGAACCCCTTATCTGTGGCCACATGCATGCCATTAGCCTGTAGGCAGCAGGGTCCCAGTGGCCCAGGTTCTTTTTTGCATCTCAGATCTGGCTCATCCAGTCCTCTAGCCTTCAGGGCTCCCTCTCCTTGACTCTCCAGTGCCCATGTCTCTGTTGTCTAATTTGTGGTGACTCGAAGCTGGGCTATGTGGACCTCTTATCTGTTTTGGGGAAGAAGCTGGACTCTAGCATCAGTGGCCCTGGGCTCAGAAGCAGAGCTGAGGGCTTGGGTGCCTACTAGAAATACTTTAGGCCACCAGGAGGCCTTGTGGGGAAGAGGGCTTCACATGGGGGTCTTCTTTGAATCGCACATCTGTCAGCAGTCAAGGTCACAGGCAGAGGGCTGGTGCTTGGAGGGGCCATGGGGTCTTTGTGAGGTCTTGTGGTATGTTGGGGCCTTACCCAGCCCGTGTGAGAGGCGGTGAGATGTGTGTTTTATGGGGGGAGGGGGTGGTGCTGGGAGGAAGCTTTATGTAATTCTTGGCTGGGGCTCAGGTAATTGTTTTAATGAAATGGAATGCAGCTTATTCAGAACTCACTTGGCAGAAACGGCCATGTTCTGTTCTGTTTTTTACTTGGGGAGAACGGGGCACGCATTTCCAGCTGTTTTGAATCTTAGGACCCTGGGTTAGCGGAGCAAGGTGGGCGGAAGCCTCCAGAGAGGGTTTCTTCCTAGTGTGGCTCAAGGAGCTTCCAGTTGGATGTGTTACTTTGGGTGTGGTGTGTGTGTGTGTGTGTGTGTGTGTGTGTGTGTGTTGCTTGGAGTCAAACCCAGGGCCTTGCACATGCAAAGCACAAGGCATACTCCCCAGCCCCTGCATGTCCTTTTGGATAGGCTGTGGATACCACTGCCTCTTCCATCAGCAGAGAAGCCCTGTTGAAAGCAGACTGTAAAACTGGACCAGTACCCGCCACCTGCGCTGTGAAGCTGTGAGCGAGGATCGTGAAGGCGCTTAGCACCCCTCAAAGAAAAGGTGTCTTTGTTTACTTACCGTCAATGCCACCCTCCGCACCCCCTTTTCCTGCTGAAACACCTTCTGGTGCGTCTCCACCAGCGTCCTACCTGTCTCCCGTCACTGTGGCCCCAGCAGCCCTGTGCAGCCCCATGGAGTCCGTCTGCAAGCCCCCCTGGATGGACTCCCTTGTTCTTCTGGTTTCTTCTGTTTACCTCTCCACCCTTACTCACTTCTCTTTTATTTATTTATTTTTTCTCCTGGCGCTGAGTATCAAATCCAGGGCCTTCGGCTTGTTAGGCAAATGCTCTCACTGAGCTCACGTTCTCCCAGCCCTCTCCTAACCTCTTCACATTGCTTCTCTTTCTCTCTTGAACACAGTCTGGCTCATTCTTCCACACCTTCTGACACGTGTGCTAGTCTTTGTTTTTATTTTTTTTGAGACAGAGTCAGGCTCTTAGTTCAGGCTGGTCTCAAACTCATGGCAATCCTGCCTCAGCCTCCTGAGTGCTGGGATTACAGGTGTGTGCCACTGCACCCTACTATGTCCTACTCATCAGTGGCTGTATTCCTTCCCTTCCATAAACCATGGTTCTTTTCCATAGACCCTCCCTGCCTTTCTTTTGTACTTTTGTGATCTCTTTGGGGCTTCTTTATGTTTTTTTTTTCTTTCCTTCTTAAGATAGGGTCTTGCTATGCGGTTAGTTCAGGCTGGCCTTGAGCTCACTTTGTAGCCCAAGCTGGTCTTGAACTTGGAATGAATGATCCTCCTGCCTCAGCCTCCTGAGTGCTGGGATTATCCTGGCGTGCACCACCATGCCCAGCTATGTGACTTCTTTTAGCATTTGTGTTTGGCAACTCCCAGATTGCTGTTCCGCCCCTGACGTGGATTCTATTGTCCGATTCTTCTGGTCTGCACGCCAGCAGAGACACAACTCATTTCCTTTTCACTCTCTTCGAGGCCTTGTCAGTTGTCTGGCTTCTGTGTTAGGGCCCTCTCTCCTCTCCTGGCCTGTGTTAGATAAGGGGCGTTTGTACAGCCCTTAAAGGTTGAGGGAACGCTTCCTCCTTTTTGCTGTGGTTCTGACAATAACTCTTAGAGGGCAGAAAGCCCATTTTACAAACAAGGAAGCTAAACTGAAGCTCAGAGGGGTTAAGGGGAAGGGGATACACCCAGTGTCAACACAGATGATGATGTAAGAACTTAACCAAGGTCTTCTGGCACCTAACCCAGTCTTATTTTGGTTTTTCACACTGGAAATCCAAAGGCAGAGATGGGGAATTATGGGTCAGATCTGACCTGCGCGCTGATATTGGTAGGCCTTCCTAGTGTTTAAAATATTCCAAATTAGTTGCCAATATTGAGAACATCAGGAAATGGCACCTCAAAACTCCATTCCTTTGGAAAATCATTTTGGGGCTGAGTTGTAGCTCAGTAGTGGAGTGCTTGTCTGGCATGCATGAGACCCTGGGTTCAATCTGTCTAGCGCCAGAAGAGGGAAAAAGAAGCAAACAGGAAAGTCAGGTTTGGTTACACTGGACACATGTTCTCAGTTGTGTGACTTCGTCCACCACCGAGGCCTCAGCCCTTGTATTGAAACCTTTGCTCCTGCCGTGGCCTAACTTCCCTCCCACACATTCATTCCTACCTGTCCTTGCTTTGCGGGGATTCTAAGAACGCTCTCTTTCTGCTCTGTACTTGTAACAGACACAGTGGCCAAATGTCGTTTTTTTTCTTTTTTTTCCTCAGTGGTAGGGGTGGAATCCATTGCTTTGCATATGTTATGAGCTCAAACATGTCAAAAAATCAAAACCTAGCCTAACTGAGCTACTTCCACTGAGCTGCCTCTCAGCTCTTTCACATTTTTAAAAATTTGAGAGAACCAGTTTTGCTGTGTTGCCCAGGCTGGCCTTGAACTTGTAGTCGTTCTGCCTCAGCTTCCCAGGTTACTGGGATTATGGGTATGTGCCAGTGCTCCCAGTTTATAGGGATTTTGAACTGCATTTTCTGAATTAGGTTTTTTTTTTCTTTCTGTACTGAGGATTGAACACAGGGCCTTCTCATTGACCTACATCCTAATTCTTCTGTTATTTTTTATTTTGGGACAGGGTCTTACTAAGTTGCTGAATTGCCCAGGTTGGGCTGGAACTTTTGCTCCTTCTGCCTCAGCCTCTCAGAGCGCTGGGGTTATAGGTGTCTGGCCTCTACTGACTGAGTTAGATTTTACTTTTAGCCATCTCAGACTCTCAGGTCTGCCTTGAGTCTGGGTCTTCATCTAAATTGTAGAAAATAGCTTTTTTACCCTCCTCTGTCTCTCCATACCTTCTGCTTTTTAAAACTTAGTGTAGTAGGGGGCTGGGGATATAGCTCAGTGGAATAAGCTCTTGCCTAGCAAGCGCAGGGTCCTGAGTTCAATCCCTAGTACCGCAAAAAAAAAAAAAAAAAAAAAAAACCCACTTAGTGTAGTCACTTTTGAGAAAGCTTTTTTTTCTGATTAAAACTAATGGGACCTTCGCTATGTGTGGTGGCGTATGCCTGTAACCCCAGCACTTGGGAGGTTGAAGCGGGAGGATCGTTGTAAATTCTGGGCTAGTCTGGACTACAAAGTGAATTCAAGGCCAGCTTGAACTGCACAGTGAGACCCTGTCTCAAAAAGACAAAAATAAAAACAAAAACAAAAAACGAATGGGACCTGTTACCTTTCCTCTTAGATACGTATAGTTTGACTGATTAATGTAAATTGGGCCTCCCCCTCTGCCCTGTAAGCTCCTTGAGGACAAGGATTTTATCTGCCTTTCATGGATCTCTGTCTGCCAAGTACTGCTCTGTTTTCTTTGTGGTTGCTTGATAAATATTTTGATGGTGGCTGATGATTAAATGGGTATGAACTGTGGACACCCATTGTGATTCCAAACCTCCAGCAAACCACTTCCTTCTGTGGAGAATCTGAGTGAGAAATTCTCCGAGTTCTGGACAGGATGTGTATGTGTGTGTGTGGGGGGGTACAGACAGAACGCAGGCCCTGACATCAGCCACATCTAGGTCTTTCTTGATGGTTTGTTACCTGTGTGACTTCAGCAGGTCTTCTTACACTCCGAGCCTCTGTCCCCTCATCTGTGAAACAGGCACATTTCCTAAAGTATTTTCAAAGTGTTGAAGATGTGAGCCGCCTGGTCTTTCACTGTGGCTCTCGGTCTCCAGATTCCCCCTTCACATACCTGCAGGCCGTGTTTTCTGTAGCCTTGGCAGTGGGCATTTAGCACACATGGGCCTGCTTGGCTGTTTTGCCCACTGGTTATTTTCCGAGAGTATGTGACTTCGGACGCTTCATGGTCCTATGCACTAGAGAACACTGGGGGCTCTGCTCTGGCGGTGAAGTGGATGTAGCGCAGTGGTGGTGGTGTTAGGTTAGGTTTTGCTTTTGTGACATGTCATTTCCCCTGAGTGTCTTTGGTGGCTTTGAGGAGGAAGCAGTAGTAGTTCAGTGGCTTAGCTTTTACTAATCACTCATCTAATGTTAATATTTGAGAGCTGCCACAGTAGCAGCTCTGGGATCCTCTTCGAAGTCAGCAAGCACTCTCAGGCCATGAAGGATGCTGTGTGACATCTGTAAAGCCTGCCACTGAGGCTCCTAGGAGCAGAAGAGAAAGGAGAGTTTGGTTTTTGTGGGCTGAAACTGATGGGTGTCCAGTGAGTGGGCTCAGCTGTTAGATAGAAGCTCATCCAGCAACTGTATCTTCTCCAGGGCTGCTGGTCCTGTTGGGCCTATCCTGGGCTTTGTTGGAGTTTAAAGTGGCTCAGAGAGTCCTGGCCAGGCGTTTCCTGCTTCCTGGAGCATTCCTTTCCTTAGGTGGAAATGGGAGTGTCCAGTGGCCTGCACTTGGTTTCCTCTGGCCTGGCTATTTCTCCTGTGGACTGCTGATGATTAAATGGCTGGTTGCAGTGGTCTCTCATCCCTGATGTGTTCTGGGACAGCCAAGTCCCGCTGGCTCTGCTGGGGGAGCGAGCGGGTGTCACGGAGCAGCCCTAACGCCTGGAACACAATACTTACTCTTTGGAGACCCAACTTGGCGGCCGTCCTGAGTTCGTTTGGTCATGTACTGACTGTCTCAGTGAGTCTTCTGTCTCCAGGAGTGGACATGTGGTTTCTTCACCACTCGGGAGGCTCAGCCTAGGTGTGTCTTCAGGGTGAGGTGGCTGTTGAACAGCTGGTGGCCCCACCTCCTCCCTGTATTACCGTGTTAGATACCTTCTTTTCTTGCGCCCTGAATTTTCCAGGAATTCCAGCCCTTCTCCCTCTTTGGAAGTCAGTGTGTGGAGCTGTTTTTTCTAGTCTGCTGAGGCAGCCAACCCAGAAGCTAGAGAAGAGGAGCATCACTTGGACGCGGTTGTCATGGCTGCCTGTGACCACTTGTGTGCATCTCTTTCCAAACATCCTCTTTGTGCCCCTGGAGCAGCAGGAGCACTGACCAAGGACACAGCTGTTCTCTGCTGACCTCGGCAGTTCAGGCTGGCCTTGAGCTCATTTTGTAGCCCATACACAACAATCATCCTGCCTCAGCCTCCTAAGTGCTGGGATTACAGGCATGTGCCACCACTCTCGGCCTTTTTTGTTTGTTTGTTTTGGTATTGGAAATCAACACTTGACCTTGGGCCTGCCAGGCAGGTGCTGTGCCACTAAGCTATATCCCTGCCTCTTGCACTTGTTTGGTTGGTTGCTGGCTGTTGAGGATATAGGTGGGAGTTCTTTTGGGCATCATGCTGGCTTTGTCCTTCCACTTCTCTGCTTTGGTTGCAGTGAGACTTTCCCTTGACGGTCGTGTAGGCTGGACTGGTCATGTCCCTCGTGCTTGCAGAGCCTCGGGATGCCATCCTCTCTTGTGGCTGGGGTGTCTGCAGCCCTTACCTTCTCCAGCAGAGATGCACCCTTGTATCTGTTTGCATACTGGACTTCCACCTCAGCAGTTGCCAAAGTGGTTTTGTGGCTTTTTAAATTTTTGAAAATAAAAATATAAAAACATTTGAAAGTCACATATCAAGTTCAACTCTCTCAGCTTACAGAAAGACATATCAAAGCTGTGCAAGTGTGAAGAACTTGTGCAGGATACTTACCACCAGGGTGAGGCCTGGGCTTCCCCTTTTCTGGAATATTTAGGGTCTTAGCTTTCCTCCTTTGAGGAACTCCACCTCTGCTAGAGCGTAGCCACAAGCCTTGTTTTCCCCTCTGGGGACCTTTCTCATTCATATTGTATCTGGTGCTGTTATTTAATTTTGTTTTTATATTAAAGAAGATACATGCTTATTGTTTGATTTTTTTTTTTCTTTTTTTTTGAGGCAGGGTTTCCCTGTGAAGTTCAAGCTGGCCTTAAACTCACTTTGTAGCCCAGGCTGGCCTTGAAGTCTCAGTGACCCTCCTGCTTCAGCCTCCCAAGTGCTGTGCATGCTTACTGTAAAAGGAAAAAGGACAGAAGTTAGTCAGTTTCTTGCTAGGCGTGGTGGTGCACACTTCTAATGCCAGCAGCCCAGAGAATGAGTCAGGAGGGTCACTGTGAGTTTGAAACCATCCTGAGTTACATAGGAGTTCAAGGCCACCCTCAACTACATAGTAAGACCCTGAAGGAGAGAAAGAAGAGAAGTGAAGAGAGAAAAGAAAAGGAAAGGGCAGGGGAGAGGAGGGGAGGGGAGGGGAGGGGAGAAGAAGGGAGGGCAGGGGAAGGGAGGGGAGGGGAGGGGAGGAGAGTGAGGCCCCTTTCTCCCTTCCCTTAGTAACTATTACCAGTAGTTTGACAGGGACCTTTTCAGCTACTTTATGTACATTTGTTTATTTTATTTTTTTTTGCCTTTCTTTGAGACAAGGTCTTGCTTTGTACTTCAGACTGGCCTTGAGCTCGCTTGTAGCTGAGGCTAGTCTCAAACTTGCAATGATCTTCCTGCTTCCTACTCCTGAGTGCTGGGATTATAGGCATGCACCACCACACCCAGCTTCTATACATTTATAAATATATTAGTACACATACCATATGAACACCTTCAATATTATTTTTATTTTTTATATTCATGGGGAATCAAACCCAGAACCTCATGTGTGCTCAAATCATTTTTGTTTTTTTTAGTGGCACTGGGGATTGAACCCAGGGCCTTTGCACTGAAGTACATTCCCAACCTTTTTTTTGGGGGGGGGTACCAGGAATTGAACTGAGGACCTTGAGCTTGCCAGGCAGGCGCTTGTGCCACTGAGCTATATCCCTGGCCCAACGTGTTCATTACAGAAAAAAAAAATTTTTTAAGACAGGGTCTCACTGTGCAGTTCAGGCTGACCTTGAGTTCACTATGTAACCCATGCTGGCCTCTGACAGTGACCCTTCTACCTCAGTCTTTCTGAGTGCTGGGATTACAGGAGTAGAATTACAAGGGTAGGATTACAGGCTGAGATTACAGGAACACCTCCACACTGAGCCACAACTAATATTTTAATGTATTTCTGTAAAGTCTTTTTCTCATGGAATTACATTTATATATTTTACATAATTGGCATAGTTGCTAGCATTTGCCCTGTGTTAGGCCCTGCTGAAGCACTTTCCCCTTCCCTGTCTTGTTGAATCTTTTCCCCACAAACCCTGTCAAACAGATCCCCCCCCCTTTTGTTTGTTTTGGCAATGCAAGGTTTTAATTCAGAATCTTTTTTTTAAACACAAAAGCTTGAGCGTGCTAATCAAGTGCTTAAACCCTACGATACATTTCCTTTTTTTCTTTCTTTCCAGACTGGATCTTACTATACAATTCAGGCTGGCCTTGAGAGCTCGCTGTGTAGCCCAGGCTGGTCTCAAACTCACAATGATCCCCCAGCCTCAGCCCCCCGAGTGCTGGGATTCCGGGCGTGCGCCACCGCGCCCGGTTTGAGCTACATTACCTACCCTTTATTATTATTATTATCATCCTCGGCAATACCCAAGGCATTCACACGGAGCTGTATTCCTGGATATAGTCCTTCTATTTTTTCAGACAGGGTCAAGCTAAGTTACCCGGGCTAACCTAGAATTTGGGATCTTCCCACCTCATCTTCTTGAGTCTGGGATTAGAGGTGTGTCCCACTGTGCCTGGCTGAAGTTTTTATGGATGAGAACACAAAGGTACAGAGGGTGAGTGACTCACTTGAGGAGTCCTTGAAAATTGGCAGAGGCAGAACTGGAACCCAGAGGCTGTGCTCCAGCCAGCTGGCCCGCACTGCCCTCTGGTCACGCTGTGGGTGCTATGCTGATTCCTGCTCACCATGAGGTTATGCACTGAGTACCCCTTGGGATTGAGCCCAGGACCTGGTGTGTGCCAGCCAGCTGCTCTACCACCGGGCTATATCCCTTGCCCCCTTTTAAAGTTTTCATTTATTTGCTTTGAGACAGGGTCTCTCTTAGGTAGCTCAGGCCGGTCTCAAATTTGTGGCAACCTGGAAGCGCTGGGATTACAGGTGTGCACTGCCAGGCCCAGTTTAGCCTTTTTCTGAAATAAAAGTTTTAAGATAGGATCTTGCTAGATTGCACACACTGGATTTGAATTTGACATCCTCTTGCTTCAGCCTCCCCAATAGCTAGGATTGCGGGCGTGCACCATCACCTCTGCCTTATATGCATGTATTTCATGTTACGTGGAGGCAACGTGATGAAGCATAACGTGCGTGGGGATGCAGTCATCCAGAAAACGAGCAGTAGTCCTCCAGACTGAGCAAGGGCTGAGAGCTACAGGGAAGTGAGACGGGAGCTGATGCACTTCCCTGTGTGTGTGTGTGTGTGTGTGTGTGTGTGTGTGTGTGTGTTGCGCTTCCCTGTGTGTGTGTGTGTGTGTGTGTGTGTGTGTCTCTCCACGGCCGTGCAGGAGGAAGGAGCATTTCTGCTGTGCGCTGTACCCCAGTCCCCTGCTTCAGTAAGCAAAGGTCTGAGGTTCCTCCTATTCCTCAGACTACCAGCCTGTGAGCCCTTTGTCCTCCTGCTAGTTAGTCCTTGGGCTGTTTGGTTTTATCTTTCCTGGCTTCCTGGTGAAGGGCCTTTTCTCAGTCACTGAGCTTTCTCAAGTGACAGTTGAAATCTCCAATCTCCAGTTACAATAGTGAATTTGTCTCTTTCCTTTCAGTTCTGTCAGTTTTTGCCTCAACTGCTTTCAAGCGGTTACTGGCTGTGTAAATGTTTAGGATAGTTATGTCTTTATGATGAAGTGACCCTTTTTTAAAATTATGAAATGTTGTTTCTTTATCTCTGGAAATGTTCCTATCTAGAAGTCTACCCGGTCTGTTACTAGTAGAGCACTTCAACTTTCCTTTCCCTTCTCCCTCCCCATCCTCCTTTCCTCCTGGCCTCCTCCTGTTTTCTTCCTTTCTTGATTTCAGAGTAATAAAGTAGTCCATGGAGCACCTGCAGTGGTGACTTCAGCCCCGCGCTGGCCTCAATCCAGATGGGTGTAATCTGAGTAACAACCTTAGGGGCATAGTGCTGTGCAGGTCCTTGAGTTGCTGGGAGAGTCTCATCCGGAAATAACCCCACCTCTTATTTTTATTTATTTATTCATTTTTTTAATCCTATCTTTTAGAACCTTCACCACAAGGAGTTTTTCTTGTCGTTATTCTCAGGGTCTTGGTAGGCATCTGGACTAATTCTTCACTTGAAGGTCCTTTTCCTTTGTGCCTCTGACCAAGTCAGCATGCACCTTCCGCAGGGAATTTTTGTTGTAGCTGGTAGAGTAATCAATCCCATTCACTAGATTGCCACCTCTGGTGCCATGGTGTCTTTTAAAGCCTTGGTATGACTCCCTGGCAGACTTTTTTTTGTCTTTTCGAGACAGGGTCTCACTCTGCAGTTCAGGCTGGCCTTGAGCTCACTTTGTAGTGCAGGCTGGTCTCGAATTCGCAAAGATCTTCCCGCCTCAGCCTCCAATTACATAGTGCTGTGCCACTATGTGCCACTATGCCCGGCCTTTCCCTGACGGACTTGTTCCTGGGTGCGAACAAACAGCTACAAATCAGGAGCAGGCTAGGGCAGCCGGAGCTCTGTAGCAGCTGCTATTACATTTTCCTCAGAGCCACATCGACTCCCTCAGCCTGCCCTTTCTCTTTTCTCTCTCGCTGTGGCTCCTTGTGTTGCCCAGGCCAGCCCGTAGTCTCTGGGCTCAAATGATCCTCCTGCCTTGGCCTTCTGAGAACTGTACTGTAGGCACACACTGTCACCCTGCTACATACTGACTTTCATAATAGGAGCTTTGGCATGCAGTAACTTCTCCAGTATTTTACTTTGAACCTGTTGTCTGTATATTTATATGTCCCTATGTAAGACATGGTTTGCTCTGTTCACTGGATTTGTGTATACAATGTGTATGTATACTCCACTTGTGTACTCACTGCATAGTTCATATTGGAGTTATATTGCTTCTTTATTTTTTATTTGCTTGTTCTGAGGATTAAACCCGGGGCTTTGTGCATGCTAGGCAAGTGCTCTACCACTGAGCTACATCCTCAACCCTCATATCTTTATATTTAAAGTATGTTTCTTATAGCCAGAACACGTTAAATCTTGCGTTTTTATCCAGTCTGATAACCTTCACCTTTTAATTGGATGTATAGACCATTTTTTTTTTACTGGTAATGGGAATCAAACTCAGGACCTTACGCTTGCCAGGCAGGCACTGTGCCGCTGAACTATATCCCCAGCCCTGGTGTATAGACCTTTTAAGATTTAAACTAATTATCAGTGTGGTTGGGTTTAAGTCTACAGTCTTGTCATTTGTTTTCTATTTGGGTCATCTGTTCTTTATTCTTTTTTTTTTTTTAAACAGGGTCCTGCTGTGCAGTTCAGGCTGGCTTTGAGCTCACTTTGTGCCCAGACTGCCTTCAAACTCAGTGAACTCACTCCTCAGCCTCCGGAGTGCTACCATTATAAGCTCCAATTTCTCTTCTTTCTCCCCCCGGCCATGAGCTCCCCTTAGCCTCACCCACCTATATATGCTTTGTGCTTCGTCTCACCTGTGACGCAGTCCTGATAATCACCACGGTGCTGTCAGCATCTCTGGGGCGACAGCCTGTGTGGGTGAGGCCAACACCTTCAAGCAGCCCACGGTTCACTGCATCTGCCCATTCCAGCTCCTGCCTCCTGCGTCCTCAGCACCACACGAGGAGGTGTGGCCTGGTCCTCAGGACAGTGAGGCTGTCACTCTCCCTCTTCCTTCTTGCCCTGTCACTTGTTGATACCTCTGACCGCGCCCGCAGCCCCAGGCCAGGGTGCTGCCCAGTGCCAGCCCTGTTTCTGCCCAGCACCCTCCATACCTCCCACTGCTTCGTTCCTGTGCTGAGTCTACCTCAGCGCTCCCCTCCCCCACCACAAGGGAAGGCGGGCAGGCCACACAGTGAGTTTAAACTGTAAATGCCCACAGGGGGCTTCACTCTGGCCACAAAGTTTTGTGGAATATTCCTTTGATTTTTTTGTTTTTTTAAGAGTAGGAGTGGTGCCAATTAGAAGGGGGAGGTGGTAACTAGATCATAGTAAGTGGGGCACTTCCTGAGATAGAAGCCTGGGGCGGCCGCAGGCCTTGTGGCCTTGTGCCTGTTCCTCTTTGTGCTTTGCATATACTGAGTACTCCTGGAGGACCAGGAAGGGACCTGCACTGAAGCTGGGAGGTAGCTCTCTGCAGCAGGCTCGGTGGGGGTCATGAGTTCAATTGTTTAGTTTCGTCCTCAGGGCATCTGTTCTGTGCTAGGCTCTGCTCCCTGCTCAGGGGAGGAAGATGGATGGGAGCCTACTCCCTGGCTTCACCAGGCTGTTAGGAGCCGCGGGACATTGGCGCTGAGCCAGTCAGTTCCTGCCAGTTTGATGCATGCTCTCATCGGGGACATGTGCAGTATTTGGGACCTCAGAGGAGAAGGGTCTCAAATCCTGTGTGGGGAATGAGGACAGGGAAGGCTTCCTGGAGGAAATACTAGTCTTAAGTTGACTCTGTTGTGTGTTTATTTGAACTAGAACATTATAATTAGGATATTGAGGAAAGCCTCAAATCCTTCATCCTGTAGGTCAATGGCTATTTGGTAGTAACATGAGAAGTCTTTCACAGAAGAGGTCCCCCAGCAGAAAGCCAACACGTTCTTTTTTTTTCTTTTTTTTCAAGCATGAGGGATTGAACCTGGGGCCTCCTGTATGGTAGGCATGTGCTCTACCACTGAGCTATGCGCCCAGCCCAAGGTGGGCTGTTTTAGCCTCATTGTGATATAGGACTTCCAGATGATATAGGGGAAATCAGTGTAAATCCCAGCCGGGTAGGTAGATGTCCGATACGCTAAGTTCATGGTCCCCAAAGTCAAAGAATGCCACAGGCCAAGATACTCATTGGTCTTTGCTTCCTCCATAAAATGACCTTTTGGATTTGGCCTTTGTATGGCAGCTGAAATGGGGCTATGGCTTTGGGGTGACTGTGATCCTCCAGTGAGATGTTGATCCCTGTGTGTTGCAAAGTTGCTATAGACTCAGCTGGGCCCAGGCCTGGGAGAAGAGTGACTTGTTTTCAGTGGAAGAGCAAACTGGAGTGGAAACACTGTATTGCTTTCCAGACCACTGCTTTCTGGACTCCTGAGGGATCTGTGGAAGACTTGGCCAGAGAAAGAAAAGCCCCCCGCCCTCCCCCCAGCAAGCTACCCTGTGTCTTCCTGTCCTTGATCAGACTCTGGTCCTTGCTGTGGTCCTCACCCTGACCCCGTCCCTGGCCCTTCTTCCTCTCGGTCCCTGTTACCCTCCTGTCTCCCTGTCTCACATGGTGCTTGTCCCATCTTCCCTCAAGAATCAAGTGTGGGAAGTGTCCTGTCCTCTTCCCTCTTTCTGCACATCCGCTCAGTCGCTAGGTCTTGTTGTTTTTACCTTGTTTCTTTAAGAACGCTGCAGCTCTTGCTGTTCCTTCCGCGGAGCCTGCCTCCCTCCCTCCCCTCCCGCACACCTGCCGAGCCTTCTGAGCGGCAGGCCTAGTCCTGCAGGCCTCCTTGACTCCTCAGCAGGCCCCGGGCTGACCGCCTCAGCACGCCGGGACCTGCACTCTGAGCTCCAGTCCCCACTATCTGGGCGCTTCCCCAGGCCGCATCCCTCCTCTTCCTGGAAAGCCTTTTCTGCCCTCTCTCTCTGGCCCTCTGCTGACTCCTCTGTGCTCCCCTCCACAGGACAATCTCCCGCTAGTCAGAGCGCCCTGGGCACGGACGCTGTATCTATACCCTTCCTGTGTTCCGCACATGTTTGTGCTTGGTGTTGGGACCACCACTGGTAAAGGCGAGGCTCTGCCAGTGAGAGGGGTAGAGGGACGTGGAGGAGACTGGTGAGATAGGCTCAAGGAACTCTGCCCTTTCTCAGGGATTCCCCAGGATATGTCCATTTTGTGCTTCCTGAACTGTGGTGGTTTTGCTGGAGAGAAATTCCGGGGACAGTACATGGAACTGAAGTGAAGATGAAATAGCTTCAGCTCCAAGTGATCAGACTTGTGTTCAAAGCACCAGGCAGGGGACTGAGGGGCAGGACCACACTGTCAGCCTACCCTGGTGCAGTGGTTTCTCCTTCGTGGATTCCCATTCCCTTTGGGCTGTGAGCCCTTTCCCTAGAGCAGGGTTGGGTACACAGTGTTTTGTGTATGGTTTCAGGTGGTTCAGATACCCTAGAGTCTGTGGTGCCAAGTTCAGTCTTCTGGTGTAAGGATCAGCTTCATTCCCAGGGGCTCTTCTCCTCTTTTGCCTTGGAAAGGGAGGGAACAGGAATGGGGAGTCCTGTTGCCTCATGGTGAGAAGTTGAACTGAGCAGCTGGACACCTGTCATGCTTGACAGGGCGTGAGTGAGTCCCTGGTGGGCTGGTGTGTTGTGTTTCAGAAGCCTCTACTCCCTCCTCAGTGCTTGCATTGTTGGGAGTGCTGTGGGGCTAGGTGGCTCCCTTTAGCTTTGTGCACTGAGCTGTCCACACCCCAAGTCCTGGGGCCTCTGGGTGCTTCCACTTGATGGTCCTTTGAACTTGGGGATGGCTTTGAAGGCAGGGAAAGAGATCCGAGTTTTGGTTGGGTCCTGTGAAACATTGGCTTGTTAGCCAGGATCTCCTTGTTGACAGAGATTGGTGGTCTAACTGTGATGTCTCAACAAACAGAGCTGGGGTGCGGTGTGGGAGAACCAGTTGTCCAGTTGACACCTTCCAGAGCACCTTATTTGCAGTTGCTCATGGCTCTCAGTACTAAGCACTCTCTTGTACCTGCTTATTGGGGCGCTCAGGAATGTCAACTTCATGTGTGGGACAGCCACATAGCCTCTACCTGTCATCTGGTGTCACCTGGTGTCACCTGGTGAGGTAAGCACTAGTGCTATATATGGACTGTGTGGTTTGATATGCCAGGCCTGCTTTATGTTTATTTATTTCCAACAATGGCTTGAATCCCACAGTGCCCACTACAAAAGGTGCTGTTAGTGCACCCATTCTACAGATGGGGAAACTGAGCTCAAAGAAGTGCCATGTTAGCAGCTGGGAGAGCTGGGGCTTGCCAATCCAGACTGTACAGACCAACGCCTCATTTTGATGCAAACCCATATACTTGTTGGGGTCAGGAAAGTTATGTGAATGGATGAAGAGGGCAAAGAAGGCAGCCACTAGTATTATTTCCTGTAGTAAGTAGACTCGTACAGACATTCCTCAATTTAATGATGGGGTTTCAGCCCGATAAACCCATCATCAGTTGATAATGTCTTAAGTTGAAAATGTGCTTAGCCTACTGACCATCATAACTTAGCAACTCAGTACTTCGTAGGGTGTCACTTGGTGGCCTTCATGATTTTTGTGGCTCACCACCACTGTCCTCCCTTCTCAGGAGTGTGTTGTACTGCATATCGCCAGCCTGGAAAAGATCAAAATTCAAAATTTGATGTTTCTGCTGAATGCACCATAGTATAGTTGAAAATTGTAAAAGAGAAAACACCACATATTGTATTGTAGACTGTATTGTTAGCTCTTTTGGCTCCTTCTAGGAAACCAGAAATCTTTCTCTTTTTTTTTTTTTTTTTTGTCTTTTTGAGACAGGGTCTTGCTCTGCAGTTCAGGCTGGCCTTGTGCTCACTTTGTAGCCCAGGCTGGTCTCAAACCTGCACCGATTCTCCTGCTTCAGCCTCCAGAGTGCTGGGGTTATAGGAATGCGCCACCACGCTCAGCTAGAAATCCTGGTTTTCATGTGAAATCTCCTCAGATATCTTCAGATTAACTCAGGTTTCTTAAAAAGCACAATCACACCCATGAGTGGATTCAGCTGTGGGTTTGAGAATACGGCTCTGCTTCTACTTGCCTCCTCTCCCTGCCTCTGTTACCTCTAGAAGCATCAGAGTTTATTGCCAAAAGATCTCAGAAGACTTACTGGGCCCAACTCTTAGCCATTTATGAGTCCTATTTCACCACAAAGATGGGCAGGCCCAGACAGGTGAGGAACTGTACTGTCGGGCTGGCAGCAGGGAGAGCAGATCTACACTGCCGGGTCTGTGAGTTAGAGCAGTCTGGGCTCAGGCCCTGGTTCTGCCCAGCCTACCCCAGGTTGCTGTGTACCCTGCTGCAAAGGTCGTAGGCATAGCCTGCGGTCTGTTGCCACACACTGAACCACCTTGGGTGTTAACAGTGCCTGGGATCTTCCCTTAGGTGACCTGGACACTGGCAGAGGCTTAGGGTTGTGCTTTGTGCCTGTGTGCTGCTCTCATGTGGAAACAGGAGTCCTTGCTCATGGTCTGGAGGATTTGACTGCACTCATCTGGGCATGGGGTAAGAAGTGGAGCAGGGGACAGGCACCCTCGACCTGATGATGACGTCTGTGGAGATGGACATCATAATTTGAGGCACAACAGGGAAGTGGACAGACACTTCCATGTTTACAAGAAACGCTTACGCTTTACAAAGAAGAAGCGAGTTGCATCAGAAAGGGCAGTAACGGGATGGGCACCTACTCAGCTTGCTGACTTCTGTGGTGACTCTTTCCTGCCTGGTCATGAAGATAGGCCGAAGCAGTAGCCCCATCTGACAGTTTCATTCTAGTAGAGGTTGTCTAGTTAAGCATGAGGCTCCCTGCTTTGCATACAGTTGTGGCGGGGGCAGAAGCGCTGGATTTCTTGTCCTGTTGGTCCGTGGAAAACTTAGCTCAGGAGTGTCAAAGACAGCTGTGTACCCCCTGCAGGACTGGTGGGTTCAAGTGCTCTGGATTTGGGGCTGGGGATATAGTTCAGTGGAATAAGAGCCTGCCTAGCAAGCGCAGGGTCCTGAGTTCGATCCCCAGTACTGCAAAAAAAAAAAAAAGAAAAAGAAATATCAAGTGCTCTGGACTTACGCTGGCCTGGGCCCCACCCCAGGGTGGCTGTTCTTAGCACCTCAGCATGAGAGAGCAGTCCCTGCAAACACTGCAGAAGCTGGCACCTGGTAGACCAGTGATGTGAATGGTCTACCTGAACAGTTGCCCAAATCTCCCCCTGGAGCATTCTTTCTTTTTTTTTTTTTTTTTTTTTTTGCGGTACTGGGGATCGAACTCAGGACCCTGTGCTTGCTAGGCAAGCGCTTATTCCACTGAGCTATATCCCCAGCCCCTGGAGTGTTCTTTCTGTTGGAAGACACTCTCCACAGATTGAAATCTAACTTCCAAACAAACTTTTGGAATGCTCCGTGTGTGTACACTGGGGACTTCCTGTGTGATATTTCTGGGCATTACAGCCAGGCCTGTTGTTGCCATCTGTCTTGGCTCTGCTGGGTTGGATTCCCAGAGTCCCAGACTGTCTCCTGCAATAAACTCCAAATCAAGGATGAGGTGGCTGCCATCCCCGGCCCCCATCTATCTCCTGGCAGAGCCAGCTGGGAAGCCAGCCCAGCCAAACCGGGCCAGGTGGGCACCCCAGAACCATCTCTGTTGTGTGAGCCTTGGGGCACAGACTCCTGACATGGTTTATGCGTGAGGCCTGGCTCTGTCTGTGTGGCTTGAGGCTTCAGTTCTGGGGTTGGTGGGCTTCTTTTGGGTTGACCGTAGGGTGGTATTTTGGTTCTAGTCCCACTTTATCATGTCCTATACCTTAATATGTGAATCCTGCCAGGCAGACTGAGCCCAGAAGTCCCAGGATGCATTTTGTCAGCAAAGTCTGTTTTCTTCCTTCTATTGTGGTTTCTCAGCATGATTCTGCAGCTTCCCTCTGCTTTGTCCCTGTTGAGGAAGCGGCAGATTTCCCAATGCGGACAGTGGGCAAGGATCTGGGTTTCCTGTGAGATGGACCTGGTCCTCTTCAGGCCAGCGGTAGAGGCATTCCTGCTTTATAGAGCAGCAGCGTCGTCCCACCAAGATGTTGGATCAGGTCTGCCACCCATGAACAAGTGCGGGTGCGTGGGGGCGGGGGAACTGAAGTGAGACCTGGAGCTTCTGCACGTGGGATGGGGCCTTATTCAGGAGATGCCAACTGTCAGTGGTGACGCCAGCTGTCGAGGGGCCCCAGCATTTCCTGGAGCCTTGAACTCAGCGGATGGCTGCCAAATCTTTTGAGACTGAGAAACCCAGGGCTGGATGGTGGCAGTGCTTCTAGGGAAGTGAAAATGTCATTGAGGGTCAACAGGGGAGGGACTCTAGGTACAGCTGGCGGTGCTCCTCCTCTCTCCTTCTCTCCTTCTCAGAGCTCCTGGCTGTCTGATATAGCAGTTTCACATCCCTCCACAAACGACACCCTCAGGCGTGTCTGGGGTTCTGTGCACCTCCCAGGCTTCTCTCAGGAAAACTCACTGGGAAACAGACAAGTGGGGGTGATGGTCATAGAGTCATTTGAACTCCCTGCAGCTGGTTTTCTCAAGAGTAAAAGCAAGGGCCACGTGTGGTGGTGCACACCTGTAATCCCAGCACTCAGGAGGCTGATGCAGGAGGGTCGTTGCGAGTTTGAGACCAGCGTGGGCTACAAAGTGAGCCCAAGGCCGGCCTGAACTGTGTAGCGAGACCCTGTCTTAAAAAGACAAAAAAAAAGTAAAAGCAAATCCGTTGCACAAGTCTATACTTGATGATTGTAGCCAAAGGTGGTTGGTGGCTCACAGTTGATTGCCTGTCAAGCTTGAGAAGCAGGGGCCGAGGACTGCTCGTGGTTCAGGCCTATGTTTCTCCAGTATGCTTGTGTTCTCTGACAGCTTCTTGTCCCCAAATATGGGACAGCATGTACAGAGGAAGAAACCCAGAAGTCCCTAGCCTTTTGGTTAGTAGAGCTAGTGCTTGGGTGAGGCACGTGTATGTCTGCTGGAGGAATGTCTAGGTTGACTCTGCGTCGTGGAGTCCAGGCCAGCTGTCTCTGTCTCTCCCTAAAGTTGCTGGCTTGGTGTGTACATTGGCGTTCTGCCTGCCCGCCAGTCTCCTGATGATTCTCATGCCACCTCTTTGAGGTCACAGATTGGTACCTGTGGCAGGCTCCCCCCGCCTCCCCTGCCCCCTCCCCACCCTCAGTGTGTATCTCCGTGCTCAGATGAGAGCAGCAGTGTTATGAGTAGAACACAGGAGGAAAACACGCCTGGCAAAGCCTGCCTGGTACAGCAGTAAGTTAGGTTAGAACCTGGAGCCTACTGGCCTTCTCTGAGTTCTTTAGCTTCACATGCTACTACTAGGGGCGTACCTGTGGCCCAGGACCCCACCTGCAGCAGAGGGTGAGGAGGGGGAGGAAAGAACATTCTCCGGAGTTGGCAGTGCTGCAGCCACATCCTGGTGGACTGCCTTCTTGGATCTGTCCAGGGAACTCGGGTCTGTGTCGTGGAAGTGGAGAGTGGTGATGGCAGGAAAGGGATGGCTGCTGCATGGTCCTGCGCTACCCCCCCCCAAGTCCTGCGACGCGCTTTGCAGGCAAGCAGCGCTGTCTTCGTGGTGAACTCCTCCTGTCTGCAGAGTGCTCATTGGACAGCTCCAGGCCTCTGTATCCTGATCTGTGAAATGAGGTCATGAGGCCAGGCTCCTAATAGCTGCTTGGGAAGAGTTATTTCACTCCTCTTCTGCACTGCTTCCTGAGCCTCTTGCTGCCATGCCAGTCTGCTTTGGCCCCTCTAAGAGGCTGCTCTCTCCAAGACTCAGTCCTGTCTGGGGGCTTCCGTGGGTCTTGGCCGGTTCCCTCTGTTGTCACAGTTCTGTGTTCAGGTTTGAGGCCAAGGGCACGCAGGCAATGGTGACTTCCCAGCGGGTAGGAGCAGTGGGGGAGAGCACTGAGGCCCTGCAGCTCTCTGTCTTGCTTCTGCTTTTGCAAGACAGTGAGTCCCAGGCTTCTGGACTCAGTTGATGTTCTCCAAGGAGGACTTGGAGTGAGCCCCAGGCACAGAGGGGTGAGGTCAGTGGTTTGCTGAGCAAGAAGGCCCAAGTTAGTGACGACCTGTCACAGCTCCCAGGATCCCTGGCTGCAGTCCCTGGCTCCAGCTCCTCCCCCGTCCTCCCCAGGGAGATGAAAATCAGTGATGCGGATTTATTTACTGAGTGTCTCCTCTGTGTCAGAGTAGGAGGCACACATTTATTTATCCCTAGGCACCATGATGGCTCTTGCATACTTTTGCACCATTATTCATCATATGCTGCACTATGAGGTGTTGGAGTAAACTAGAGCCCAGAACGATGTAGTAGGTGTCATCAGCCAAGGGGTGGTAGAGCTGATTGGAAGGTCTGTTCTTTTCACTGTACCATGCTGCCAGGCTAGTGGGACGCTAGAGAGGCGTACAAAGAGCTGTGCGATTATCCCAGCCCCCAGTGATACCACGGCAGCCAAATCTGTGGTATGGACAGGGGTGGCTTTCTGTGTGGACAGTGGGGGCTTTGTGGTACTGTGAAACTATCCACCAAAGTCCCTAAGAGCAAGCTCAAGAAGTCTTTTGGAAGCTTCTGTCTTACAGTCTTGCATTTTGTATTTGGCTCTGGAATTTAGCCTTGCTTAAGACAGTGATTTAAATTTCTCATGCCTGTGTAAATTTGACCCTGAGAAGGTGTGGCGGTTAGGGTGGAGTGTCGGTTTGATGGGCCTTGGGATCCACCCCAGGGATTAGTGAAACCCACTTGGGTGTGTCTGGATGGGGCACGGAGACATGGCCTTGGGGTCCCTGCCTAGTCCCTGGCCCTTTTTCTGTCTGGTGCTGCTCCCCTGCCTTGCTCCCGCCATTAAGAACTACAGACCTTTGCTCTGCCATGGTGTTCCTCTGTTCGAGGTGAGGCTGTGAGCTAAGGTAACCATCTTGGCTGTCCCGAGGTGGCTTCCTGTGCCCTGGCCTCGCCTGTGCCCTGGAGGTACAGGCAGTGCCCTGGATGGTAGTTCCAGGGCTGAGGGTGGAGGCACACAGCTGGGAGGAGGGAAGGGAGGCTAGAGAGGCAGGCTCCAGCTAGGGGCCTTGGCCGGGGTGAGGCTCAAGACCAGATTGTCAGCCGTAGGGGTTTGGCCCTTATCTTGTGGCAGAGAGGGCAAATGGGCAAGAGCAGGAGTCCCACTGTGTCTGTAGATTTCATACCTGCAGGTTTAACCAGCTACAGATTGAAAATAATTAAAAAGTGGGATAAAGTAATCCCAGCACTGCAGAGACTGAGGCAGGAGAATTGCTTTGGAGTTTGAGGCGAGACTAGGCTACATAGTTGAAGGCCATCCTGAGATACATAGTAAGACTCCTATTTCTCCTAGTCTGGTGTCGTATACCTATAATCCCAGCATTCTGGAGGCTGAGGCAGGAGGATTGCTGTGAGTTAGTTTAAGACCAGCCTGTACTACATAGTGAGACCCTGCCTCAACCCACCCTATCCAAAAACTCTGTCTCAAAAAAAAAAAGGGAAGAAAATAATCTTATAAACTGTATCTTTACCAAACATATAGCTAGTTTTTTCTTATAATTTCCTAAATCATATAGTATAACAACTATCATTTACATTGCACTAGGTTTTTAAAAAATCTTTATTTTTTTTTAATCTTTTTGGGTTTCATTATGCAGTTCAGGCTGGCCTTGAACTCACTTTGTAGTGCAGGCTGGTCTTGAACTCACAGTGTTCCATCCTCCTGTCTCAGCCTCTGGAGTGCTGCATTACAGGTGTGTACCACCACACCTGGCTTTGTACTAGGTATTATGAGCAATCCAGAGATAGTTTAAAGTATATAGGGAACCAGGGCCACATGACATGTGCCCATAGTCCCATCTACTTGAGAGGCTGAGGCAGGAGGATCTTGAGTTCAAGGCCAACTTAGGCAACAAACATAGTGAGATTTTTCTCAAGTAAATTTATTAGTTATAAGTACGTAAGTTATGTGTCAACTCTATGCCATTTTATATAAAATACATGCAGATCTGAAGACCACACCATGACCCTTGAATCCTTGTTTAGCATATATCATTCAGGCCTACGAGAGTGTGGCTGTGGAAGTCCAGGGTGGGGAGGAAGTTCCTGCTCCCAGAGAGTCTACAGTCGAATAGAGAGGTGAGAGTGAAGTGTGAGGTGCACACGAAGGTGAGGTTCCCGGAAGCTCAGAGGGATGGTGTCTGCGGGAAGGGGTGGCGCTGGGGAAGCCCAGAGCAGGGGCTGCACACTCGGTGAAGGGCTGAGCATGGATTCAGGCGCTGGTCCCTGCTGTGGGCTGCAGGTGCTGAGAAGAAAAGAAGGGATGGGGATGTGGAGCGGCTCTGAGCAAGACGCAGCCGTGTGAGGACATGGGGGCCAGGCACATGTGGGCATTAGAAGAGGGTGGGCAGTTAAAGGTACTTCAGGAAGGAGAACCTGGGAAGTTAGGCCAACAAAAACTGAGCAGGGAAATGACCCAGCTTCCTGAGAAAAGGGGAAGCACTGACTGGTTCTCTGGTCGTCCTAGGCAGTGTTCATCAGTCAGACCTTGATTAGCAAAGAGTGAGTTATTAGTGCTGAGAAATCCACAAAAAGATTACTGCTCATCCCAGGAACTGGCAAACTTTTGAACTCTTTGTTCGGGTCTCTGTGGGCCACCACGTGACTCAGCGCTGAGCCCCTCCTAACCTCTGTTGGTGATTAGCAGAGGGGAGAGGCCCCGGGAGCCGCCCTGCTGCGGACAGATCCACTTGCCTGGAGGAGCGCAGATTTCAGGAAGGGACTGGAGCAGGTTTGGAACAGCTGAGGACATTTCCAGGACATGAGTCCCCTGGGCTGGAGGCCGTCTGTCTGTTTGTATTGAATCTGTGCTTTACCCTTTGAAGGAACTGTGGGATGGGCCTGGAGTGGTACCTTCAACTTGACCTTAAAAGGTCCAGAGTCTCTGGGTGATCCAAAGAGGTGGAGGAAATCTGACTAAGGAAATACCTCCTTGATATTCCGGGCCATCTCAGGGAGGGAGTGGCCTGCTGATCTTGGCCCAGAGTCTGAGTTCTCTGTGGAAGGGGAGCACTGTTCTTCAGTGCTGTAGCTGGGCCAGGAGTGAGCCTGTGCTCAGAGTGAACCGGGGCCACCCCCAGCTCTTCTTACCTGCTGCTGCACAATCTCCTAGAGACCAGTCAGATGGGGAAGCCAGGGGCCTGCTCTGTGGGTCCAGTGTGGTGCCTGCCAGGTGCCTGCTGCAGAGGGGCCTGGCACAGTTGGGCTTCTCCCTGGAGCTCAGGCTGACCGCTTGAGTTGTCTTTCAGCCTTTATTCTCTCAGATCTCTGGTTACCTGTGCCCTGCGACCTTGGATACAAGCCCAGCACCCGATAGTGAAAGTGAACCAGCCTGTGTACCCATGTGTCAGCCTCTGTAAGGCAGGGCTGCTGCGCAACAGACAGGATATCAGCCTCTAGCACATAGGAAGCTGGGAAGGAACCATCTTATTCAAACAACCAGCTCTCTTCCTCCAGGGGCAGATTGGAAAACTCTGGGCTTCTCCCCTGGTTTCCTGTGTGTCACCCCCAGCTCATGCTTCCTTCGGGCTACGGAGTGAAGTGGCAGTTCCTGTTGAGTAGGCATGAGTCAGCAGGAGAACTGGTGGCTGAATCTTCATAACCTCCAGGCATGGTTATTAAATATTTAAATGACACTACGGTATGGATCGCTTCTCATCCATTCCTTTAGGGAGAGCTGTTCCTGTGTGGGATTCAGGTAATAGCAATATTTTGAATTTAGCAAAACTCCCAAAGAGCTCAGAGGTCCTATATAAATCTCACTCATGATATATAATAATAATATCCCCTTCTCAGAGTTTGCTACCAGGAATGGGGACAGATCAGGTTCTGCCCATATTACTGATAGAAAAACACATCCAGTGAGATTTTCTACTCTGTGCAGGGCATCCTGTAGGCTGGGCCTGGAACATGGCGGCCTGGCTTCCACTCAGCGTTTGCTCTGCTCACAGCTCCTTCCCTGTCCTCTTCGTCTTCACAGTTTCTCTGTTGCCCAACCATTCATTCTAGGTGCTGGGGCCCCTGATCTCTAGAGAGGACGCAGCTGACAGAAACCCAAATCGGCAGGGAAGGCCCCTCCAGGAGGCTGAGTTCCTAGTCAGTGTCCAGGCTTAAGGTCTCTGCCCTGGGTGGAGGCAGAGCAGCCATGGCCTAATTGTGGACTGACCCTTACTGGCCATAGATCTGCCTCTCCTCTGAGGAGGATGGTTATCAGGATAAATATACCCAGCTCCCCATTCCTAGGGAGTTACTCACCCAGTAAAAGCACCCTGAGTGGATTAGATTACCTCTGCTCGAACTGCTCACTGCCCTCATTGCTCACAGTGCTCTGGCCCGTGGGAGGGGGAGGGACTCAGGGCCAGGGGAGCGGGAGACCTGCCGCACCGCTCTGCTTGCCTTCCTAATCTGGAAGAGTCTCAGCAGAGGGGCTGAAGAGACCATCCTGAGCTGGTCCTCCTGTTTACATAGCTCCTTCTTTAGAGCAGGCGTGCTTACTGCTTATATCTCTGGGCTTGCATAGCTGTAAGGGACCCCCGAAGCTTCTGTGACTCAGGCCACCAGGCTGGCACTCAGGGTGCCCAGGTGGTCAGCAGGGGCCCCAAACGCTCCCTTGCTTAGGATCCGTCTGGGTGGCACGGGACCGGGCGAAGGACTTGCAGAGCCGTCTGCCTGGGTTTCACGGGATTCGGCAGGCACAGACCGTGGCATGGGGCTGTTGGGAAGGCCACAGTACCCTTGCTGCCTGTGCTGGGGACCTGTGCTGCCCCTTCCTCCTGCCTGTCAGCTCAGCTTTTAAGGAAGCTGCGCCAAGCACTTCTGGGGCCATGTGAGCTGAGTTAAACGGCTGTAGGAAGGTGTTAAGCACTTGTGCCTGCTGCGGGCCTCTCCTCAGCTGGGCATCATGAGGGCCCTTCCTGATGGTCAGACCAGCCCCCTTCTAGAGCTCCCTGGAGCTGGAGTGGGCGGAGTCTGGAGCCAGCAGAAGAGGCCAGTGCCCAAGCAGGGAGTCCTGTGAAACCGGGAAGGGGCGAGAAAGCTGGCTGGGTGCCTTGCATTTACCTGTCCCAGCCGTGGGTTATGGGTCATGGGATGGAGGCTTCTGTAAGGCTTTTCGGGGGCCAGAATGGTGCCCGTGGTGCTGCCCCAGGACGGGACTTTAGCGTCTTTACCCTTGGGGGTGGGGTGGAATACGCGGTGCTTTCTCTGTCTGGGACTGGAGCTTTCTCCTTTCTCTGGGAGGGAGCTGTGGTCTGCTTGGCATCTTCTGTTCACTGACTGACTGTTCTTCCTTTCCAGGCCCCGTGCTAAGCCAGTACTCTATGTGTTTTCTTGTTTAATCGTAATTCTGTGTGTGAAACAGTGGCATTCTCACAGGGCAGGCAGGAGAACCAACGCACGAGAGCATGGAACAGTGTGTCCAAGCAATCCTGCCACTGAGCAGGACGTGCGGCCCTGAGTCCCCCTGTGCAAACTGCAGTGTCGAGTGACGATCCAGAGCCTGGGAGGAGAGAATGGAGTAGCTCTGAGTCCTTCCCCTCTCCTGCACTTGAGCCATCCTGGACGAATGTTTAGCTCATCTGTTGGCATCTGTCCAAATCTAAGCCTCTGGTCTTGGCAGTCTTTATCACACTGTAAGTGATGGCCAGGCCTGGTAGGAGGAAGAAGCCCCAGTTGGTGAGAGAGCCCTGACTTACTTCTTTGCTCTAATTGAAGTAAGGGGTAGAAGGTTTCACTGATCTCTTTCTTTTCTCTGCTGGGGATTGAACCCAGGGCCTCTTGCATGCTAAGTGTAAGCTGTACCACTGAGCTCCACTCCCAGCCCCACTGATTACCTTGAACGCATTATTGAGCCAAAAATGTGTCAGTGTGTCAGCCTGGGTTCCCACAGTCTGGGGGGCATGCCAATGCCCCCGCTGAGGGTGTGAGGGGACCCCTGGTTTCCTCTCCATGGTGCCTGGGCTGATACAGGAACTTGTGGGGTGCAGCTGCAGCAATTCCCAGGAATGTCAGCAGACCGGCCCTGCCAGTCTTCTTAGGCAGGTGGTGTGTCTTCAGGGATGCAGGGATGTCTGCATCTTTTGTTGTTGTTACTGGGGATTGAACCCAGGGCCTGGCGCACGTAGCCACACACCTGGCCCTCAGCCCTTTTTGAGACAGGGTTCACCAGATTGCCCAGGCTAGCCTCAAACTTGCTATCATTCTGCCTCTGGAGCAGCTGGGATTATGGCCATGCACCACCATGCCTGGCATCTTAATCCCTGGGGTTTGTAAACTTTTAAACTTGAACTCCTGTCCAAGGGTTACAGTCAGTTTCTGGAGCTCAGCGAAGACTTTTCCTGCCCAGGCACCTGCCCTAGGGCAGCCCCCCAGCCCAAAGCCACTGCTGCTCTTAGCCCTGGCTCCGACCAGGCCCAACCTCGGGGTAGAGACAGGGATTCCCTAAGCACTGAGTTTTCAGAGAAAGCACTAGAAGTGAGGGTGTATGGCCTCTCTAGGACTGAGTTGCCCCTTGAACTGTGTGGCACTGTCCTAATGATAGTATTCCAGGCAAGGCTTGGGGTCTTTGTACCATCTGCCTTGTGTTCCTCGTAGTAGCCTGCCCTGTCCCTTCTGCTCCACCACCTCCCCTCAGAATTGAAACTTCATTGCACTCGTGGCTGGGGACACCCTGGTCTCCCAGCTCTGCTCAAAAATCCGAAGACTGCAGGTTACCTTTGATTGCGCCCCATGGCAGGAGGCCGACAGGCCAATGGTGCCCTCTGGTGGTCAGCGGTACCCCTGCTGGCCTCTGTCCCTGGGTGGCTGGGGATTTTGCACCCAGCCTGCTGCCAGCCTGGAGACAGCCTGCCTGTCCCCAATGTACATAGGTTTTCTGGTCTCATCCATTGACCTTGATTTTTCCCAGAGAGAAAAAAAAAGCTGCAGAGTCCAGGATGGTTTCCTTCCAAAAGAGGATGCGACTTCCCATGTGAGCTTCTTTCCACAGGGGGACTTGAGTTGAGATGGTCTTAGGCCTGCACCAGGAACTTGGTGAAAAAGATGACAGGCTGTGGGGCCGCCTGTGGCCTAAGTGAGGACCCCCACCACTTCCAGGCGGAGCATCTGGAATCTGCCTTCCTTATCCTTGGGAAGGGGGTGTGTGTTCCTATTCTTACAGAGTTCTAGGGGTCTTTGACCAGAGCAAACTAATACCTTCCCTAGGGTATGAATAGAAGGAATTTCTTCCTTGCTTTGTTTGTCTGTTTTCTTTTGGTGTTTCTGGAGACAGGGTCTTGCTATGTAGTTCTACCTGGTCTTGAATTTACTGTGTAGCCCAGAGTGGCCTTGAAGTCACAGTGATCCTCCTGCCTCAGCCTCCTAGTGCTGAAATTACAGACGTGTACCGCCATGCCTGACTCAAATATAAGGAATTTCTGAATTTGCCTTCAGGTATTTAGAGCTGGGCAAAAGGCCATAACTTTAGCCGAAATCTCCAGGAAGCCTCTGGGATGGGGCCATACCTGCAAGTGACTCCTTTCTGGCTCTGTTTGCTCAAGCCAGGGGAGGAGTTTGCTGAGCTGTTGAGGAGACTTTGGCCCTTAACCATTTTGTAGCCTGGAGGGAAATGTCAGGCATCTGCAGTCCTGGGAATCCAAACTAAACCTTGGCGCCTTCGCCTGGGGTGCCTCCTATATTCCCGACTCTTCCTTGGGCATTTTGTAAGGAGTTTGGGGGACAGGGCCATCAACCCCTGTCCAGATCACCAGGCAAGACTACAGAGGGAGAGAAGGAAGCCACACCAGAGGTCCTGTGGAGTTTATAGGCACCTGCTGGGATTCCCTTGTCAGGTAAACAATGGTTAGAGAAAACTGGAAAATTACATGTCTTCTCCCTGCCATCAACACATGCTACACTTTGAATTTTACTTTATTACTATGTTTTTCTCATCAGTAGTGCCCTGGTCATGTCTTGCCCATATTCAACCCAGAAAACACTGAGAAAAAGTTGTGCTTTGCAGCTTACCCTTTTCCTTGGAGGAGGATCTTTTTCAGGATTTCACAAAGCAAATAAGTCCCAGTGCCTGCAGCTGTGTGCTATCCCTCATAAACCTCGCAGCAATACTGTAGGGTAAGAGTTATCTGCTACAGATTAATGAAGAAACTGAGGCTCAGAGAGGCTGGGCAGTTTGCTGCAGGGCACATAGTAGGTGGAGCTGATACTTGAACTCAGGTCTGGCTCACCTCTAGGACTAGCAGTCCCTTGTCTCTGTGCCCTAGGGCTGCACTCTCCGACCAGTGACATAGGTGTCTGTGTTGGAAACAGCCTAGGGGAATCATAAAGCAGAATCCAGTCCATAACCCAGTAAACCTGACGTAGACTCACAGTACAGGGGAGGGGCTCGGGATTTGGGCAGTGGACAGTGGACTCCCAGCTTCAGAATGTAGAACAGAGAAGGCTGAGCCCGAGAGGCTGCGTGCAGAGCCAAGTGATGCCTGCTCTGGAGATGCGGAAGGAGGGTCTCTGCCCCCACTGGGTTGAACAAAGGGGAAATGGGAACATTGCATGAAGCCAAGACAGCAGGTGTGGCCCTGGAGGGGCCCCTGGGATTGGCTCTGGACACGGGTTCCTTTTCTGCTGTTACCTAGACACATACTAACAACTCCCTCTAGTTCCGGCTTGTTGGAGACAGGAAGCCAGACCTCCTTCAAAGGACTGGATGCAGAAAGGGCTGGGGGAACTGAGCTTCCTCAGAAGTAGGAAGCCAGGACCTTGGGCCTTGGAACAGGTGTCCTCTCTGACCATCTGGGCAGGAGCCTGGGTAGGTGTGGCGGGGCTGGGATGTACCTGGTGGTCGGGGTAGGGTTCTGGGGGGAAGGTGTGGCCCTGTGGGCCTGGGTGAGGGCCTTGCTTCCTTCTCTCCTCTGAGTGGGAGTGAGGATAGTGGAACAGGACGATAAGAAAGGATTGTGTTGTCAGGCTTCAAAGCTTGGGTCTCTGACATTCGGGAAGGTGAATTCTTTAAGTATGGCATCTTCTTGCAGTCACAGCAGCTTCTTATAGGCCGGGTATTTGGGATTTGGGGCTTTTTTAGTTCCATAGATTGAACTCAGGGCCTTGTGCTTGCCAGGCAGGTGCTGTGCCATGGAGCTGCCTCCCCAGCCCTGGATTTGGGGCTTCTGAGGAGGACATGCAGCCCTACAAGTCACTGGCCTTGTTACGTGGGGCCAGGGTCTCTATTTCTCCAAACCCACTTTCCTCAGTTCTAAAGGGTGGGTCAGAATTGCAAGCTGCTGTGTTGTCAGGAGGATTAACCGTGACCATACATGTCAGTGCCTAGCACTGTGCCTGTTACTGGGAAATCGCAGTGAAGCAGCCACTGCTTTTTTGATGGTGATTGTCCTGAGGGTCGCCAGGGAGAGGAGTGTGAGCAAGTCTAGATCACGGCAGGCTGAGTGTTGGGCACCCGGGGCTGGGCTGCCTGGGTTGTGGGCCCGTCAGGGGTCCCAGGAGGGGAAGAGTTCCCACCTCTACCCCTCTACCCTTCTGGTCTGGAGACCAGAGGGACCCAGGGTTCTCTTCTTGGCTGTTGGGTGCCAGGTAATGAAAGCTTGTGCTCAAGGGTCAGTTCGGCTCCCCTGCTGCTGTTAAAAGCAGAGTAGTGGGGCCCTGGAGCCTCTGGGGCTGGGCTGCTTGCCAGGCTTCTGGAGAAACAGCCAGCAGAGCAGTCCTGGCCCTGGCTTGCCGAGGGGGTGGGGACCACTGCGCCGGCCTCATTCTAGCCCCCACCTCCCAACACACCTTACCTCATAGCCTGGAGCTTCGGGAGAAGCATGGAGCTTGGGGTTCTGCTGCTTCTGCCTGGCGAGGAGGACATGTACCTCCTCTGACCTGCAAGCTGGGAAAGCCTAGCTCTTGAAAGTTCAGGGAGGGCCTGGCACTGCCCACGCCCCTCCCCATGACGTGGGCCCCTCCTGTCCGTTCTCGGCGGTGCCCTGCGGAGTCAGAGCTCCAGGCAGGCACTCCTCAGTTGCACAGGCCAGCGGCCCAGCCCTGTCGGTGGGAGCACTGAGCCCAGCTCTCCACATCCAGGTAGGAGAGCCCTGAGGAGCAGCCTGGAGCAAGCTCCAGAGCACCTTCACCTTCCGCTTAGGCTGGGGACAAGAGAGCAGTGCTGGGAGCTGGTTCTTGGTCAGGCTGGTCTGGACTGGAGGCTTCCTGCCCTGAGGCTGGTCACTTCTCCCATGGGTGGGGTAGGAGCCCAGCACTCCTCCACTCCTGAGCTGTAAGCAGGCAGGGCGCTGCTCCTGGAAAGTTCCCAGGTGCCTGGCTCTCACTTGCCCCCTGCGTCTTATCTTTACAGACGCCTTGCTGGCAGACTTGGAGTCCACTACCTCCCACATCTCCAAGCGGCCTGTGTTCTTGTCCGAGGAGGCCCCCTACTCCTACCCAACTGGAAACCACACCTACCAGGAGATCCCAGTGCCGCCCCCGGTCCCCCCGCCCCCGTCCAGCGAGGCCCTCAATGGCACGATCCTTGACCCCTTAGACCAGTGGCAGCCCAGTGGCTCCCGATTCACCCACCAGCAGGTAAGGTGGGGGCAGGGGTTGGGAAATCCCTAGAGGCTGTGGGGGAGGCACTGCAGGAGTTTACCTGGCGGGGGTTGGGGAAACCAGTGGAAGAATGAGCTTGGGAGAATAGATTGGGGGATTTGACTGTTCCTGACGAGATGCTGCTCCTCCCACCCACCACGTGAGGGGGATAGTGACCAAGAATTAATCACCAGTATCCTAGCCAGATTGTGGAAATTCCCTGGTGAGGCTGGTGGCTGTGAGCAGAAGCCATCTAGGGGTGACTTGGGCTGCTCCTGTCCCCCATTCTTTTCCTCCCCTGGGGACAGTTCTCTGAGTGCTCTCCTTCCTGCAGCCTCCATCCCCATCACCTGTGTACGGCTCCAGTGCCAAAGCTTCCAGTGCCTCCAACCCCCAGGACAGCATCAGCTCTCCTTGCTCCCGAGTGGGTGAGGAGGAGCACGTCTACAGGTACAACCCAGCCCTGCCCTGCTGCTTGGAAATGCCACGGACCTGGTCAGGGCAGGAGGCTGCCGGAGCTGGGGACCAGGCATAATAACAGACCCATGGGGGATGCCACCTTCAGTGTCATGGGTTTAACCTACAGCAGTCCCAGAGGCTCCCGGCCGGTTAACTGGCCTATCTGCCTTGTCACTGCCGTCTGTGTAGAGTGGGTACCCACAGCTGTTGTGGCTTCTGCATGTGGTTGAGGAACTGAAGCAAGACTTGCTTCCTCCCTTCTCCTTGCCACACCCTTTCCTGCTCTCTGTCCGCTGGCTGAGGGAGACATGGTAGCCATTGTAACCCCACCACCGGATACTTCCTGAGAGTCTGAGGGCCACCGAGCTGGGCTGAGGCTGAGGGGCATCTCTCGTTGTTATCCTTCTGTTGCTTCTCTAAGCTTCCCCAACAAGCAGAAGTCAGCGGAGCCTTCACCTACCGTAATGAGCTCCTCCCTGGGCAGCAACCTCTCCGAGCTTGATCGTCTGCTGCTGGAACTGAACGCTGTGCAACACAATTCTCCAGGGTTCCCTGCAGGTAGGATTGGGTTCCACATGCTGGCCTCCAGATCCCTGCAGGGCTCAAGGGCTGAGTATCCTTTCTGTCTTCTTTTTTCCAAGATGAGGCCAATGCAAGCCCCCCACCACCTGGGGCCCTGAGCCCTCACTATGGCATTCCAGAGAATAACAGCCCACTGGGAGGCAAGTCCGGGTCCCTGACAAAAGAGAAACCCAAGCGGAACGGGGCCCGGGGCCTAGAGGATGTGCGGCCCAGTGTGGAGAGTCTGCTGGATGAATTGGAGAGCTCTGTGCCCAGCCCTGTGTGAGTATCCAGGAGGCTCTTCCTGGGCCTGGGAAGCTTTTACCCAGCCGGGCCTGGGTTCCAGTGTCTGTCCACTAACCCAGGTGTCACCCCTTCGCTTGTACCTGTTGTTTGCTGGACCCTGAGGTTACAGTGGTGACTTGAATAAACACCATCCCTGCCTTCAACCAGCCAATAGCAATCAGAATAAACAGACAGTAACCAGGTGTTGTGGCACACACTTAAATCCCAACACTTGGAAGGCTGAGGCAGGAGGATTGCAAATTTGAGGCCAGTCTGGGGTAATAGTAAAACACTATCTCCAAAAAGGGGGCAGACATTATATACGCACACCTGTAGTTCAGTGGCTGTTAGCACAGGCTTTGCAGTCACATAGTAAGGCTCAAATCATGACTCTGCTGGTTATTGCAGGCCAGCTCTTAAGCCTTAGTTTTCCCAACTGTAGGATGGGATCAGCAGATAAGGGATATTGGGGACCAGACTGTGCACCTCAGCAGAGGTGAGACCACATACCATGGGTAAAGTGATTGGAGCTGTTTCCGGCTCATAGCTTGTGTTATCACGGGACGTATATAACATGAGCTCCTACCGGTGTTCCCATGTTGCTGTGGCAATCTTGGGCTACACCCTGTTGTGAAGGACACACATGAGGTGCCTGGGCATGGAAGGAGGTGAGCTAAGCTGCCGTGTGTCCTCCTGAGTCAGCTCACCTCAGGCACCGGGCCCCTGATGTCAGCCTGATGCCCATGATGGGTCCCTCAGAAGGACTGGGGGGTCTTCCCCAGGGTTGGAGGTGTTGAGAGCCAGGTGGCCTTTATCCCCTACAAAGCCTGGGGCTGCTTTCTGGGCTCCCCACTGACCCCACGTCTGCCCTGCAGCCCCGCCATCACTGTGAACCAGGGCGAGATGAGCAGCCCACAGCGAGTCACCTCCAGCCAACAGCAGACGCGTATCTCGGCCTCCTCCGCCACCCGGGAGCTGGACGAGCTGATGGCCTCGCTGTCAGATTTTAAGGTGCCCTGTGGCCCCTCTGTCTTCCCTGCCATGCCCCCTCCCTCATCTTCTTCCTCCTTTACCTCAGTGTGAGTACCTGGACTTCAGTCCCTCAGTGAATGGGTGCCTTGCCCTGAGTTGAGGACCCTGCAATGCCAGGAGAGTAGGATGCAGGGCAGGGAGGGCCGGGCAGCGCAGGGGGAATGAGTTGCCTCAGTAGCCAGTGGAGGCGGAGAGGCCAAAGAAGCACTCAACTGGGACATTCCTTCCTCCTCGGGTGCTCCCAGCCACCCAGGTCCAGGGCTCAGGAGACTGGGACACTGGGACAAAGGGCCCTGTGTCAGTGGCTGCTCTTGGTGGGGGAGGGCATGCTCTGCTGGGCCATGTGGGACTCAGGATCCCGTGCCTGAGCGGTCACTTACTTGCCCGGGAGCCCCGTCTCCCACGCTAGCTCTTCCGCAGGTCCTCTTTCTTTGTTTCTGTCTCTGGCACTTGAATACACAGGCCCCCCCCTTGCCAGCCTCCTTCCATCCTCTCTCTTGCCAGGGTCTGGCCACTGGGCCTCAGAGTTCCCATGACCCCTGTCTGGGGGAAGCCAAACCTATCAGCTCACTGGGCCAGTCCTGCGTTAGGTGCCCCTGCCCCACCCAGCTCATCTCCATCTCCATCTGCACCCTGGACCCTGCCTGCTCTGTCCCTCTCTTTGAGGCTTCCCCAGGCCTGCCAGCTGGCAGTGTTTTATTTAGCAGATGCTGTGCCTGGATGGGAATGATATCGACAGAATTCTGCAGTAGTTGCTGACTACACCTCCACGTGGGTCAGCCAGTGACCTTTGGGGCACCACCTAGAGAACTCGAGGAGCCCACAGGCAGCACATTCTTGGCCCTGATGGTGCCTCCTGTCTCTCTGTTGCCTGGGGCTTCACAGTAGAGGGTGGGAGCTTGGCCAGGGTGAAGGTTGAGCCTGGGCTTATTATAAGCTTTGAGTGCCATGGTTCTGAGCAGCTAGTGAGAAGTGAATAAGCTGGGTTCAAACTTCGGCCTCAGGGATCCCTGCCCTATTTCCCTTATGTGGGGCTCTTCTGAGACAGCTTATATCCGGATGCCCAGTGAGGGGAAGCTGCACTTGTGACTGTGTCCCGAGAATAAGACCTGGGGGACACAGGAAAGCTGGGGTTGTCCAGCAGGGGCAGGGCTGAGCGGTGAGCCAGTGTCAGAGCAGGGCAGAGCAGCTGCGTCCAGCTGACTCCCTCTCGGCCTGTGCCTGGCGCTGACCCCGCTCGTCGCCCCTCTCCCTGCTGCTCACCCCACCTTACTCTTCTCTCACGCCTACTTGATAGGGGCAGCTTCGTGGCTGCTTTCTGTTGCCTGGGTTCATGAGGGCCAAGGGCGTGAAGCCCAAGAAAGTGTGTGTTGAGGTCTGAGTCTTTTCAAAAGTCCATGCTTCTGCTTTGTGAGCACTTGGGTCAGGATAGGTGGCGGCTCTCCCAGCCCTAAGGCCGATTCTCTTGCCCTGAGCATGCTTCCTTATGTCTCCCTTTCTCTCTCTCTCTCTCTCCCTCCCTCTCCTCTCCCCTGTCCTTTTGTCTTTCTCCTCCAGACCAGCTCCTCTGCTGCAGCCTTGAGCTCCCCAGGGCTGCCGCCCAGCACCACTCCCCCTCCAGCCCGCACCCTCCCCACTCCCTCTCCAGCTCCTCCCATGCCTCTTGGACCCCTGCCTTCTACCCCTAAACCCTCTCCTCAAGGGCAAGGCCGCGCTCCAGAGGTCCTCTGTGCTGAGGAAAATGGAAGGAGCCTCTCACTTCCTGTGACCCTCAGCTGGCTTGATTTGGCCAGCCTTGGGGTGGTGTCTGACACATACAGTTCAAGGTCTCCCTCTGCAGAGGGTTCTCCAGGGTTATGTGGTGCAGAGAGGCAGGCTCCAGTTAGGAGGGACCTTCTGAACCCCGAGAGTGAGCTCTCTACGGCTTCCCTTTGCCACTCTCCACCTCCTGTTGGGAGCACAGTCTCCCAGGAGCCTGGACACCCTAAAGGGCCACAGAGTAACCCTTTGTGTCCAGAGGAGGCTGTGGTTGCCTCTCAGAAGTGGCCATGGGCTTTAGAGACCAAGCCTGAGACCCCCTGTGGAGCTGCTTGCAGCTTTCAGGAACTAACAGAGCCAGCTGTTGTGGCTGTGGATCGTCAGGCCGTCTTCCCAGACACCTGGAGTCTCGTGAAGGAGTATGGCCAGCAGGAGAGGGCAAGGCCAGAGCCAGGGGGACTGGAAAGCAGCCATCCTGTGCCAGCTGACAAGGAGCAGTTGGGTGGAGAGAGGCCCAGGAGGGGAGGAAGCCTGGCGGTGCTGGCCCAGGGACCCAAGACCCCAAGGAGCCCGGAGGGCACCGCGGAAGCTGCTGCCGAGGCCAGGAAGGAACAGCTGGAGCTTCCACGTGCCGTGGTCATGAGCACACCCAGCACTGTGGAGAGGATTTCCACCTCTGGCCAGGCAGGCGCCCGCTTGTGCAGCCACTGAGCATGGCCCTGGTGGGCCTGAGTGTGGGTCCTGCTAACTGCATGCAGCCTCCACTGCACGCACATCTGCCTGTGCTGAGGGCCCACGGCTGCACCCCTAATGACCGGCACTTAGCAGTGGGTCCTGTGGGGCCACAGGGCTCCCTGGGCCCCGACATTGCCCATAGTGATGACTTATCTCTTGCTTATTTAAAGTTTTTCCCTTCAGAAGAGCTTCCCTTGACAGCCTGATGTGCAGAATGGTTAAAAGCATCTACTTTGAAATCACATGGACCTAGATGGAAACCTCTCTGCCAGCACTTGCTGCCCATGTGACCTTGGGCAACCACCTTAGTCTCAGTTTCTCATCTTTAAAATGGGAAAATACTAGACCACTGCCCACCAAGGTTGTCTGAGGATGAAATAATTCCTAGAAAGTATGTAGAACACAGCATGATTCCTCAGTAAGCCTGTTTGCTGTTACTGTAATTTTTGCTTGCTTCTTTATTGATTAAAACTCTATGCTTTCCCCCAAGACAACAAAAGAGCTCAAAACACTATAAGCAAGTAGCTTACATGTGATATAAACAAGATAAGAAAAACTGGTTAAAAGATTCATTAAGCCGGGCACATGTAGTCCCAGCCACTTTGAGAGGCTGAGGCAGGAATGTTGCAAATTTGAGGCCAGCACGGCCAACTTAGTGAGACCTTATCTCAAAAAAAAAAAAGTTACTAAAGTCTGTATATGTCTGTCATAAATCAGAAGAAAGAAAGCCTCCTGGCCGGTCAGGAGCATCCACTTACATCCTGATCCTCTGAAATAATTTATGTGATAGCCCTGTGAAGCAAGCCAAGAAAACACTGTTACCCCACTAGAAGGACAGAGAGGCTTCAGGCTCTGGAAGTTAAGTGTCTTGCCCGAGGCCAGGGGCCAGCTTGGAGGTGCCAGCCGAGGGACCTGAGGGCCTTTGGTTGCCTGTACCCAGCCGGGGTCGTCTGCCCTTTGCCCCCATCCCCCTCAGCTTTGCTCTTTCCTGGCGCTTGTGTTCTGCCCTCCCCTCCCCGGGACACCTGAGTGTGGGCTGAGCGGTGTTGTGCCCAGCCCGCATTAGGACAGTGACAGCTTCCCCTCCACCCCCAGATCCGCTCTGTGATCAGGAGGAGCCGGGAGACCGGACACGCGCACCCCATGTCCCGGGAGCCCTCCCCTCGCCGCCGGCTGGACCCCGCCACCCTGAGCAGGACCCCATCCCAGGAGCAGCTCATCGCAGAGCTGCAGGGCCGGCTGGGCATCCAGCCGGAGGTGGAGGAGGCCGCAGGGCCAGCCAGGGCCTCTGCGCAGGACTGGCTGACCGAGGGCATCGTCATCACCGTGCAGCCGCGTGGGCGGAGGGCTGGGGGGCAGCTGGTAGAGAAGGTAGCCAGGACCCTGGCCACTGGTGTCCAGATGCTTCCTCGGCCCCGGTGCTGGCTGCAGGAGTGATCTGGGGGTGGAAGGGCAGACTTTTGTGTTCTGTGACCTTGTCAGGCTGGCTTCACTCTTGATGCAGGGTGGGAAGGCCCAGGAGCCTGGGAATATCAGCCCCTTATGCTCACGGAGCAGATAATTTCTTCTTCCTCATCTCTCTCCCTGCTCTCTTCCTCCCAGGTTGTCTTCCCTCCTGACTCTCCCATTCCCCTTAGAAGAACCATCTCTGTTCTGGCTTCTCCTCCTGTCCCTCCTCTCCAGCATCACCAAGACGCCTCGGCTGGCAGCTCTTCCCCACTGGCCAGCCTGCCTACCCCTTCCCGCCTGGGGCCCTCAGTCTCTACCCATGGTTGCCCAGGGGTCCAGAGCACAGGGGAAGAGCCCCACGATGAGGAGGAACAGGGCTACACCTCACCCACTCCTGCAGCCCACACTGTGAAATCTGTGGGCTGCCAGACCGATGAGGACCCACTCTTCCCCCTGACACAGGCAGGCCTCCTGGGGCCCCAGCACCAGCCCGCCCTGCCCCATCCCCTCTCCCAGTGCCTGAGCCGTCCCCCAATCCTGCATGTGTGCGCGCAGGTACACACACACAGACATAGCTGCCCCCACTCCCCTGTGGCCCTAGCACTTTAACCGCAGCTCGCCCTTTGACCTTGCGCCTGAGCCTCCCTGTAGCTGAGGTTCAGGGCACCCTCTCAGGAAATCAGTTGGCTTCTGGCTTTCCTGTGTGGCCCCGCCCACAGGCCCCTCCCCACTGTCCCTTGGTTCAGCCATCAAGGAAGGCCACTCCCAGAGTGGAAACCAGAAGCCTCTCTCTTCCCCTTCCAGCCCCCAGGCCCAGGACCTGATGCAGCTCTGTGCTATCTGGCCTCAGGCACCACCCCTTCCTGCGCCCTACTCCTGGGGCTCACTTTCCTCTCTGGGCCACTTTCTCTGGGTTGTTTTTGTCTAGATTTTTTTTCCCCCCTCATTTTGGTACTGCTAGTGGGGGAAAATCCTTAGTTTATCCTGAACTCCTGTGTGTGAAATGGTCCAATGACGAGGTCCCGTATGCTTTTTAGTTTCTTTAAAAAATGTCTTCTTTCCTCCTCTACCTAAGATGCACGGCCTGGAACAGAGAGCAGATGGAGAGTGGCAGTGGGCAGCTGGCTGGCCTCCGAGCAGCAGGCAGAGCAGCCCTGAGGGGCAGGACGAGGGAGGGGTCAGTGCCAGGGCTGGGGGCTGAGGTCCTGCTTGTCCTGATTGCTGGGGCTTCGTCATGCAGTGCAGGCTGTGAGCCCCTCCTTCTCACCCTCTGACACCCTAGCCGCCAGCATGGCCTGCTCTCACTCCCGCCTTCGGGGCTCTTCAGGCCCCCAGGAAACTGCTGCTTGCTTTAGTCAGCCCATCATCCGGAGGAAACCCTCCAGGCCATGGTGCTGTGAGATGCCGAGCTCCCTGCCTCGGGTCCCAGCCAGCCTTTCTTGTCCACACAGTTCATGGCCCAGGGGAAGGCCAGGAGCAGCTCACCGCCCGGGGGACCCCCAAAGCCAGGGAGCCAGCTGGACAGCATGCTGGGCAGCCTGCAGTCTGACCTGAACAAGTTGGGGGTGGCCACTGTGGCCAAAGGTGTCTGTGGGGCCTGCAAGAAACCCATTGCTGGGCAGGTAACAAGCGGGGAAGATGGGTGTGGAGACCTCTGCCCTCTTCTCGCTCTCAGTCAGCTTCCGTCTTCCTGCTCAGGTCGTGACCGCCATGGGGAAGACGTGGCACCCCGAGCACTTTGTCTGCACCCACTGCCAGGAGGAGATCGGATCCCGGAACTTCTTTGAGCGTGACGGGCAGCCCTACTGTGAAAAGGACTACCACAACCTCTTCTCCCCACGCTGCTACTACTGCAACGGCCCCATCCTGGATGTGAGCATCTGTGGTGGCATGGCGGGCAGAGTGGGGGGCAGCAGGTCCCCATCAGTTCATTTCATCTTCTCTGCAACCCTCAGTGTGTGGCTGCAGAGAGGTCATGTCACATGCCCAGCATGTGCCAACTAGGAAACGGTGGTGCTGGGAGCCAAACCCAGGCCTTGTCCACAGCCCATCCTAACACTCCCTTTCACCTCCTACCCTGGGTTCTTCCCTCAAGACTCTCAAGAGTTTAGGACCCCAGACCAGACAAATGGAGCTGAATGCTAGATGTCTTACTTTCCCTGCTGTGTGATGTTAGGGAGATGCCTAGCCTCTCTGAGCCTGAGTTTTTTCACGTATAAAACAGGAATTACAGTAGAACTCATGGCCTTGATCCTGCATGTAAGGCTTAATGGAGAGAGAATATATCTGGCATGTTACATCCCTCCATAGATCTGAATTCCTAGTGGTACTTGTAGTGGAATTAGGAGACTGTGCTGGGAGTGTTTCCCTCTTTCCCTGGGCTTGAGTTGGGGGTGAGGTGGGAAAGAAGGTGCTGCCCACGCGTCTCAGTTGCAGGATCCATCCAGGGGAATGGAAGCCTGGCTTTCATCCTACTCTTTGCTTTCACAGAAAGTGGTGACAGCCCTTGACCGGACATGGCACCCTGAGCACTTCTTCTGTGCGCAGTGCGGCGCCTTCTTTGGCCCTGAAGGTATGGCCGGGCGTTGGGCCAACGCACTGCTCCTGGGGGTGCTGGGCAGAAGCAGGAGGCTCTGTGGGCTTTGGGGCCAGGCAGCTCCACTTCTGGAGGCCCTGAATCTGCCCCTGAAACCGGCCCCCCTCAGGGTTTCATGAGAAAGACGGCAAGGCCTACTGCCGAAAGGATTACTTCGACATGTTCGCGCCCAAGTGTGGTGGCTGTGCCCGGGCCATCCTGGAGAACTACATCTCGGCCCTGAACACCCTCTGGCATCCCGAGTGCTTTGTGTGCCGGGTAAGGAGCCCCTGCTGGGGTAGAGGGGCTGGAGCACAGTCGGGGGAAGGGCCTCTCTCTTGTTTGGGGTCCTCATGATGTGAGCAGGCAGGGGGTTTACCTCCTGAGGTTGCCAGGTCCTGGGGCTGTTCCTGAAACCGGGACAGACAGAAGCAAGTGGGTGTGTCCTCATGGGTGCCTTGTCCACCCTCCTCCCAGAGCCCTTTATCCTGATGGGAATATGGCGGAGGGGCAGGCAGGGGCAGGGCTGCTAATTCTGTGCTGAGGCCCTGGGCCTGGGGATATTTGGGAGATGAGAAGCGGGGAATTAAATGAGATAATGCAGGTACTGCACAGGCTTAACAGAAATGCAGTAGTGGTTTCCATACTGCGTTGTGGGGATCAGGGGCCCTACAGGTGTTTGTGGGGATCCATTGTGGGCTCTCTGACCAGGGAGGTTTGGGAAGCACGGTTCAACTGCAGGCCTCCTCAAGCCTTTTAACACCACATGAATCTCCACACTGGAATCTGGCGTGTGTAGCACCAGGGGTTTTGGCAGCGCCGTGGGAGCTGCTTGCTTATGCACCCAGAAGTCAGACTTCATGTCTGTATCCGGGCTGTGTGACTGAGTAGCAGCGTGGCCTTGGATGAGTCACTTAACGAGTGCCCCTCAGTGGTCCTCTCCCTTGGGAGGGACTAAGCCTTTAGGCTGTCACCGTGACACAGGAAACTGTCAAGCGGGAGTCAGGATGGGTGTCGTGACCAGTTCTGCCCCCTGAACCTCACGCCAGGCACTGTCCAGCAGAAGGGACAGCCCCTGAGCCACTCTCTCCGCCCACCCCCTCTGTCTGGCAGGAGTGCTTCACGCCTTTCGTCAACGGCAGCTTCTTTGAGCACGACGGGCAGCCGTACTGCGAGGTGCACTACCACGAGCGCCGCGGCTCCCTGTGTTCCGGCTGCCAGAAGCCCATCACGGGCCGCTGCATCACCGCCATGGCCAAGAAGTTCCATCCCGAGCACTTCGTCTGTGCCTTCTGCCTCAAGCAGCTCAACAAGGGCACCTTCAAAGAGCAGAACGACAAGCCTTACTGCCAGCACTGCTTCCTCAAGCTCTTCTGCTAGGCGCTCTTGCTATCACCAGCCCTTGTCCCCAGCCCAGCGTCCCCAGCTGCCACTGTGACCCAGAGACCTTGCCCAGGGTGGAGGGGCGAACGTGATGGAAACTGGAAGCCCTGTCTGCAGCTGGAGCAGGATGGGAAGCAGGCCGTGGGTCCTGCCCACTTCCTTCTCACCTCTCCCCCGCCCCCAGGCTTCTCCCTCCCTCTGTGGCTCTCCTCAGGCCGCCCGCTTTTCTGTTTGCCCAGACGTGGAGCCTGGAGGGCCCCAGCTCACATCACATGTGTCCCTGTGGAGAGGCCTGGCCAGGCCCGCACCTCACTCTGGAGCCATGTATACTCATATTTCAGCAGCAGGGGAGGGCAGGCTGGGGTCTCCTTTTATCCCTACTCCCCCAACCCAGCAATCCCTAGTGTGCTGGGGGGTCGCCACCTGCCTCCACACAATGCCAGCAGACACCCCCTCGCCCGCAGGCGGCCGTCCCACGGGCCTGTGAGGACTTGCGTGAGTTCCCGCCTCTGGTCTCCCCGGGCCTTGGGTGACCACCCCCTTTCCTGACTGCCCCTTTCGTAACTGCTGTGGTCCTACTGAGAAAGGCCTCTCCAGCAATAATGTTTTATAGCCACTTCTTCCATCTCGGGACGGCATGAGGTGGGGAGTGTCGCCCGTGCCGGACACTGTACCGACTTTGATAGATTTCTACACTGAGGTTTCCATTCGTATTGCCCGAATTGCTTTTACTTCTCTGTACAAGATGATTTTGAAGAGATTTTAAAGACTTTCCTTTTGTATTCTCCTCCTTGTCTACTGCCACTGTCCCGTCGGTGACTGGGGCTTTGGGGTGGAGTTTGCTTTTTACTGAGGGCTTGGGTGGGGAAGCCGTTTGTATTTTATTTTTCTTAGCACAAGCAGGTGAACTGGGAGCTGCTCTGTGCCTCCCCTTTTGCACCTTCACCGCACACCGGGACTATTTTATAAACTGCTGTATTTTGAAACACCTTCCTTACTGCCCGGGTCAGCGAGCTCTTCACTGACCTGAGAGTGCCTGGCCCTTTCGGACCTGGAATTCTGAATCTCATCTGCCCTGTTCCTGAGGGAGGAGAAGGGGAAGGGATGCTTTGGGGGCTGCTTCCCATCTGAGAAAGCCATCAGGAGCCTGTGCTCGCCGATGAACTTTTTGGCAACAAAGAGAACCCACTGGACATTCTCAGCTGCCTCACTGCTTCTCTGGGGCTCTTTTTTTCTGCCTTCTCAGGAAAGCTGGGATCTGACTTTGGCCACGAAGACCATACAGGTCTCTCTGGTCTTGATTCCACTGGTGCATTACTTCCTCAGATTTCCTGCCCCTATGGAACCTGGGCTCAGGTCCCTCCACTTTAACAGGTGAGGGTGATGCTTAGGAGGTCTGGGGATAAGACTCCAGCTTGGTGCCTGGTAGGATTCTGGATGGAGGGACAGGCTCCTGCTGGAGCAGCCGGAAACCCTGGAGCTCTCTCAAGGTGAAACCAGAGCAGCCAGGCCTGGGGTTCCCGGCCAGGGGAAGGGGACCCCTCTACATCGATGCATTCAGACCACCGCACCAGCCTCCCTCCTTTGAGGTGGGGCTGGGAGTGGCCCAGGTCTGGGGAGCTCAGCCTGAACCTCCCAAGGTTCTGCCGTTTCCACTTCTACCCACAGGCCTTATTGCTCTGTTTACAGTGACCCACTCCAGGTCTCTCCCCAAGGAGCCTGGGGTTCCTCGGGTCCCTCTCTGGGTTAATGGTTATTTGATTTTGATTTTTTTTTCCTCTATAAACTTCTAACCTGGCTTTTTCCATTTCAATTCCTGTGATTTATGCCAATAAAGTTTGCCATTATTTTCACCCGTGCTTATGCCATTTCTTGGTGGCCCGACAACCTCGTCGTGGTCCAAGCCCTCATCAGACTCAGAAGTATCACCAGGTGGAAGGTAAATCATTAACATTCCCTGCCTGGAAACCAGAGGCCCTGCGAGTGGGATCCTTAGTCCTTGCCTTGGCCATAGCTCCAGCACCAGCTTCAGTCTTAACTGGGCAGTTGGTGGGAGAGGCTGGGGTGTGGGCTCTGTCTCGGTCCTGCCACTGGATTGGCTGAGGGCATCATCATGTGGCCCTGTCGGTGTCCTTCCTCTCATTTAGATAAGGAAAGAGGTTCCAGCGAGAACAGATATATACAAGGCAACCTCTTGGGTAACAGCACAGCCGTGATGTAAGCCCAGGACTTGCCTCTGTCTGTTCTGCAAAGAGCCAGACGTTACCTGGGTGTCGCCCTTCCTAGTGGAATGCCCTATAGTTGTAAGCTCGGGTGGGTCTCGACTGCCACCTTGTGGTCATATCCATGCTTACAGGCGTCTTTGCACCAGCCACATCCAAGGACCTCAAAACTGTTGGACAGCACTTGCTCCACCTTGAGCGGTGACCTGAGTTTCCCCATTTGGCATGGTCTTCCAAAGCGGTGTGTTGAATTCTTGTTGGAACCCTGGCCATTTCAAAGTAATCTTAGAAGTGAACGTTACCTTCAACCCTCATCCAAAGATAATGGCTTCATTTATTCCAGTCCTTATTGGATTCATTCTATTTATAGAAATGGGTGTGGTACACTTCGGTTGTAATTTGATTTTTCACTTAACTGCTTTTGAGGCTATTTTCCCATGTTAGTGAATATAGATTGCATCATGTTTCATGACTTCATGGTGTTCTATGATATTGATGTACTACAATTAGAGATGATGCCAGGATGTCCTTGGAGATGCACCATGAAATATATATATAGTTGGAAAAGTGTGTTTAGAGGGAGACAGGCTCTGGGTTTGTGCAACGATTTTTTTTTTTTTTTTTGTATACTAGGAATCAAACTCAACCTCGCACTTGCCAGGCAGGTACTGTGCCACTATATCCCCAGCCCAGACTCTGGATTTGGAAGGGACTGTGTAGCATAGCGAGGTGTATGGGTTTTGAAATTTCTCCTAGATTTCAGCTCTAAAACCATCATTTACTGGCCAAGAGACGCTGAGCAAATGATTTAATCTCTTTGAGTTTTCTCATGGATAAAATGGGAATACTAGTATTGTAACTCCTCAGAGCATTGTTAACATCGAATGGAAGGCCAGGTGAGGTGGCACAGATCTATAATCCTAGCACTCAGGAGGCTGAGGCAGGAGGATCACTGTGAGTTCAAGGCCAGTCTGTGCTATATACGGTGAGTTCAAGGCCAGCCAGAACTACGTAAGGAGATCCTGTCTCAAAAGACAAAACAAAACAAGAATTAAATACACACAAAGCATTTAGCACGATTTTTTTGTCTTTTTGAGACAGGGCCTCACTGTGCAGTTCAGGCTGGCCTTGAGCTCACTTGGTAGCCCAGGCTGGCCTCAAACTCACCATGATCCTCCTGCCTCAGTCCCCCCAGGTGCTGGGATTACAGGTGTGTGCCACCACGCTGGCTAGCACAATGTTGAGTGTGCAGAAATATGGGGCCAGGGATATAGCTCAGTGGCATAAGCGCTTGCCTGGCAAGCCCAAGGTCATGAGTTCAATTCCCGGTACCAAAAAAAAAAAAAGCTAACTGTATAGTAATATGTTGTCATAGGATGTTGGCAGTAATTGACTCCAGCAGTTCTCAAACTGTGCAAATCACCGGAGGTATTAGGAACATCTAGAACAAAAGGAACTAGAGGTATAGCTCAGTGGTAAAGTGTTTGCCTAGTATGCATTGAGACTTAGTTTGATCTTCCGCTACTGTAAATAAAATACAAGCTGGGCACAGTGGTACATCCCAGTATTTTGGAGGCTGAGACAGGAGGATTGCAAATTTAAGTCCAGCTTGGGAAACTTAGTAACTTAGACCCTGTCTCAAAAGTAAAATAACATAAAATAAAATAAAAGCTGGGGCTGTAGTTCAGAGCAGAGGCCCTCAGATGAAGCCCTGGTGCCACAAAAAGAACCCTCCCCCAAAATAATCAATGGGTCCCATTCCGGTAGAAACCTACTAACACTTGGAAACTTACACTTTTGTAAAACTCTTAGGTGACTTTGATACTTAGTTAGCTTTGGGAGTAGTTCTTGCAAACCATGATGTGAAAAGATGGCTTCTTCAGTCCAAAGATACACTGTAACAAAATTTGAGGCAGGGCAGGAATATTAGAGTTTCATTTTTCCATCAGCTCTGCTGGGGGAAATTTTCAAGAAACAGAATTTAGGATCACATAGAGTGACAGCCAACTGTTCGTTGGTTACGTATGTGAACTTTAATTTTTTTGCTACCCAGAAATTGAACTCAGGACTTTGTGCTTGCGAGACAGGTGCTTGTGCCACTGAGCTATATCTCTGGCCTGTTGGTCACATGTGGTTCAAAGTCACTGATAACTTCTAACTTGTTCAAATGAAAAGGGTGTTGATAAGGAGAAACACCCTTTAGCCTTCGGATCTTTCATTAAAAATGTACTGATATAGTACAATTATTCAAGTACATGTTGAATGAATGTATGTAATAAAAGAAGCTGACATTTACTGACTTTCTCCTATATCCAGGAACTGTGCTAAGTCTTAATGCATAATTAATCCTCATCGTAACTCTAGAATGTGGGTACAATTATCTCCACTTTACAGATAATGAAGGTGAAACAAAGGGTCAGCAAGTTGGAGCCACTTCCTATGAAGACATAGTAGCAAGTGGCAGGACAAGGCCATCTGGCTGCAAAGACTGCATTCATTCATTCATTCATTAGCTAAGTATTTATTATATACCCACTATGTGCCAGGAACGGGACAAAAAACTGCTCTTGTGGACTTTGCATTCCTGCAGGGAAAGACAGACGATAATGTGAAAAATTAGATGGTGAGTTGGAAGGTGTACAAATAACTGGGGAGGTGGACAGAGTGAGGGGAAGTGGGGATGAGTCTTCTGATTATTTTTTTCTTTTCTTTTTTTTGAGACAGGGTCTTGCTATGTAGTTTTTAGGCTGGCCTCGAACTCATGGCGATCCTCCTGCCTCAGCCTCCCGATTGTTGGGATTACAGGCGTGCGCCACCACACCTGGCCACTTCTGATAATTTTAAATAGGGACCCCCAGGCAGGCCTCATTGAGCAGATGGTATTTGCACCAGGACTTAAAGATGAATGATTCAGGTAAATATTATCAAGGAGCATTCCAGGAAGAGAGAAGAACCAGCAAATGCCCTGAAGTGGGGACATACTCTGGAAAAACAGCAAAGCGTATGTTTTTTTTTTTTTTTGCGGTACTGGGGATCGAACTCAGGACCCTGCGCTTGCTAGGCAGGCGCTTTTCCACTGAGCTATATCCCTAGCCCCCCAAAGCGTATGTTTTATCTGAAAGGAAATGTGTTAGTAGGAAAAGAGGAGATGAGATTATAGGGTGCAGATCATAGGACCTTATTGATAGTCTGAGTTTCAGAATTTTACTCTGAGGGAAGTGGTTTTAAAAGTTTTGAGCAGATGAAGATGTAGGTTTTAAAGGATCCCTCCGTTTTTGTAGGGGGGAGAACAAACTATAAGAGATAAAATACCGTTCTGTTTCTAAGGTATTTGCAGGTCTCAGCTCTTTGTCAACTACTGTATATAGTTTGCGGAGTTGCACAGTTATATACGTATCTGCCGAAGGAAGGTGGCTCCAGGCCAGCAGGGGGCAGCAGCTCCTCCAAAGCAAGACTGCGCCTACCTTAATTACCCTACCTAAAGTCAGCTTCCTGTTGGCTGGAGTGGCAGCGATATCATCCAATGGCTCCCTATACCATTCTGGCGCCAACTAATAGGCAGGAGTGCTGTTTGGGGCTTCTGATTGGCTCCTTCGTTCACATATAAAAGACTCGCGCCGGCGCGTGGTCCTTCTCTTTCCAGGCGTCCTCGTGAGAGGTTAGAGTGATGAGACTTTTGTCCAGGGACTGGCGGCCGGAAGCATGGGGTCTTTGGGAGGCCAGGAGAGTGAGGTTGGCGCTAACTGGCAGCCATGGGGCTTCCGTTTGCCCCGCTTGGTGTCTGGGCGGCGGCTCGTGCGCCATTATTGGCGCCAGCCGCCCGTGCGCGGGCCCTCGGCCAGGTCAGCGTAGGCCTCTTCGAGGTGTTGTGTCGGGTGACCACCGCTGAGGTCGTTCCCTCTCTTTCCTCAGTGACATCGTCTTTAAACCCTGCGTGGCAATCCCTGACGCACCGCCGTGATGCCCAGGGAAGACAGGGCGACCTGGAAATCCAACTACTTCCTTAAGATCATCGTAAGTGCGGAGTGGGTTGTGGCCGACTACGCAGCAGCCTCCGCCCCAGGCCCTAATAGGGATAATAACTGGCCGCGCGTTCTTTGGTGCCAGCCACAGTGTCAGGGCATTTTGGGTAAAGCTGCTGTAATTATTAACAGTTCCCCAAGGTAGATTGCTTCTCTTGTGGAAACACACAGGTCTAGGCAGGTAAGTGGCTCGTCTTGGTACAGATGGTGGTTCTACAACCCTACCTATGGTTAAGTATGGGACAAAAGTGACTCACTCTGAGGAGGCAGAGACTTGTCAGTCAAGAAACTTAAATGCCCAATGGCTGTTTTCAATGGCTTTTGAGGCGGGTCTTACCCAGAAGAGCTGACCATACCGCACTGCAGGAATTAGGCTGTTTTGTAGAGCTTCGTCAGTATCTTAGAGGCTCATTTATCTTGCGAATTTTCAGACAACACGATTTGTATGAAAATCCATATTTGCTATATTTGCTTTACATTGTTATAAATGTTATAGATCTGTTGCTCCCCCGACCAGCTTATTTGGAATAGTTTCATCGTTCACATGGCCATTTTAGTGAGTCAGAAGTAGTGTCTCATTTTTGAGAAACTCAGAAAAGTTTTTTGATGAAACGTAGGAGTCTGATTTTAAGTCAGGGTCAAGTCTGACAGTGTGACAAGTTAGGTGGCTTCTAGTGTTCCAGTCTGGTAGAGATCGCAAAACCATAGAAGAAGTGAGATGACCCCGTGTGGTTGTTGTTTGCCTTCTGCTATTACTTTCTTCCTCCTTCCTGCTAAACTTTGTTTCTGGCTTTTTTGTACAGCAACTTTTGGATGATTATCCAAAATGCTTCATTGTGGGAGCAGACAATGTGGGCTCCAAGCAGATGCAGCAGATCCGAATGTCCCTCCGAGGGAAGGCGGTGGTGCTGATGGGCAAGAACACCATGATGCGCAAGGCCATCCGAGGACACCTGGAAAACAACCCAGCTCTGGAGAAGTTAGTCAATGTCCTTGGCAGTTTTGTCCTTTCCTGCTGCCCTGCTCTCTTTCCCTGGAGAGGAATGGTGCTTTCAGGTGATGTCTCCTGTGCACTTCTCTCCACAGACTGTTGCCGCATATCCGGGGGAATGTGGGCTTTGTGTTCACCAAGGAGGACCTCACTGAGATCAGGGATATGCTGCTGGCCAATAAGGTAGGGAGAAATTCGGATTGGATAGAGAATACTGTGGCTCTTTAAAGCAAAATTGGTCATTCTCAGGTTGTGTCTGAGGACTTTTCTTACTGTTCATTGTCTGTTCAGGTGCCAGCTGCTGCCCGTGCAGGTGCCATTGCACCATGTGAAGTCACCGTGCCAGCCCAGAACACTGGCCTGGGGCCTGAGAAGACCTCCTTCTTCCAGGCTCTGGGCATTACCACTAAAATCTCCAGGGGCACCATTGAAATTCTGGTGAGTGCACTGGCTTGCCAGTGCTGGCTGGGCACATGGGGGCATTTCTTGGAGGTATGGGCCTGCTGGATGTCCAGGTGTTAACTGCTTGCTGTTAATCTTGATCTTCAGAGTGATGTACAGCTGATTAAGACTGGAGATAAAGTGGGAGCCAGCGAGGCGACCCTCCTGAACATGTTGAACATTTCCCCATTCTCCTTTGGGCTGATCATTCAGCAAGTGTTTGACAATGGCAGCATCTACAACCCTGAAGTGCTGGACATTACAGAGGAGACTCTGCATTCTCGCTTTCTGGAGGTGTGTGCTAGTCAGCCTAGGCTTGAGTCCTGTTTCCACCCCCCAACCAAGTGCAGGCAGTAGTATAACCTGCCCGTCTGCCATGAAGGATTTAATGAATTAACGTAAACCTTTAGAAAAGTGCTGGGCATGTAGTAAGGGTTATTCTGGGGCCTGCCATAATGAGTCTTGAGTATGAGTCAAAGGGTAAACACAGTTAAATATATGCGTTAACACTGCCAGGTACCTTTTTTTTTTTTTTTTTTTTTTTTTTGGTACTGGGGATCGAACTCAGGACCCTGCGCTTGCTAGGCAAGCGCTTATTCCACTGAGCTATATCCCCAGCCCCCAGGTACCATTTCTTGATAGGATTGTCTTTTTATTTGAGATCTCTTAATTTTGGCATTAAAATTTTTTTCTTTAATGTGACATTTTTTTTAGGCAAATAGGACAAAATATCAGTATTATATATATGGTTCTAGGTCTATGGATTTAACCTGTTTGAGAGCAGTTTTGTCATTATTCTTTAAACAGTACAGTATTTATAGTGTATGAGGTTTATTAGTAATCTAGGGATAATTTAAGGTATACCAGAGGATGTGCATAGGCTATGTTCAAATACTATTGTGGGAGTTGAGCATTCACAGATTTTGATTTCTGTGGGATCCTGGAACCAGTCCTCCAGGGATATGGAGTTAAGACTACTAATTAATATAGCTCTATTGTGTTTTTGAGAAGTGACTCACTATATCGCCTAGGCTTGAACTCACTGCATACTTCAAGCTGCCTTCAAATTCACTGTCTTGTCTAAGCCTCCTGCATGCTGGGCTTATATGGGTGAATCTTTGATACTTGGTACTTCATTTAATTTTCTAAACATCCAATAGAGGTTGAAATTAACATCTGAAACATCAAACATGTTCTTGTTGGCTTGTACCAGTGGCTCAGGCCACCCAGTTTTTCTTACAGAACTCAGTGCCGCTAAATTTATATTTTGCACAAAATGATTTAAAAAAAACATACACCATCAAAATACAATTTTCTTTCCCATAGGGTGTCCGCAATGTTGCCAGTGTTTGTCTGCAGATCGGTTACCCAACCGTTGCATCAGTGCCCCACTCTATTATCAATGGGTACAAGCGGGTCCTGGCTCTGTCTGTGGAAACTGACTACACCTTTCCACTTGCTGAAAAGGTAAGATCTTAACCCTGACCATTGGGCCTGACGGCATGGTAATAAATGGTAGCTTGCTGAGTTAGTACTTTTATAACCTCTGGGGTAGGGCGGTCCAAGGGATTGAAATATTTGTTTTAAACTTTTGAACTCCCCTGGCAATGGGCAAAGAGACACCTCATTGGTGGTGGTATTCTTATATCAGTCAGGGGTAAACAACAGTCCTCTGTTCATCCTAGCTTGATGCCTGTGTGGTGGCCAGAGCTGTTTCATGCCTAGGACACATAAAATAAAAATGTAAAAAAAAGTTTTTTTGAGACAAGGCCTCTGTAAGGTGTTCCACTGTAGCAGCTGGGCTTGAACTTTCCTGTCTTGGCTTCCCAGACTGCTGGGCTTACGGGCATGGGCTACCATGTCTGACTAGTCATTTTGTGTAGCAGAAGAGACGGGGTGGTAGGGGATGTAGAGAAGTATGTTGTCTCTCTTTAGAAATAACGAGAGACCCAAAGGGGACAGGCTATATGCAAGAGCTGAAACTACTGCCCCCCAGCTAGGCCATCCTCAAGCTCTTCTGCTGGGTCAGTTCTGCATAGGAAAGGTTTTATGGGCTGGGACATCTTTGTACAGAGGTCTTTTTGTACAGAGGTCTTCAGTGGCAGAGAGGGTGTGGATGAGCATGCTGATCACTCACTTTCCCCCTCAGGTCAAGGCCTTCTTGGCTGATCCGTCTGCATTTGCGGCTGCTGCCCCTGTCCCTGCAGCCACCACTGCTGCTCCTGCTGCAGCAGCTGCGCCGGCCAAGGTGGAAGCCAAGGAGGAGTCTGAGGAGTCCGATGAGGACATGGGGTTTGGTCTCTTTGACTGATCACCAGAAAGCAAACTACTCAGCCTGCCTGATTGGCAAAGCAAGGAATAAAGGCATAATTCTCTTTGTTTTTGGCTTCTTCATTTTGTGTGTGTTTAGGTGTATAGTGCTTCGTGCTAGAAACAGAGTGGTAAAAACATGAATTTATTGACTTGGTATTTTGTAATGTCAATCTAAATGAAGCTACAGTGTTCAGTAGTAGTCGCTTTCACCACAGGGGAGAGATACATTGGAAGACCCCATTGGGAGCCTAAAACTATGCACAGGTGTCCCTGTGGAAGACAGGTTCCCAAACTGCCTTTAACATGAAAATCTGTCAGTTCTCAAGTACTTTACATAAAATGGTGTAGTATTTGCATATAACCCATGCATGTTCTGTATATTTCACATTACCTTTAATACCTAGTATAGTATGTAAATAGCTACAGTGGGCATGTTAAGTACAGATTTTTTCCCAGCTGCAGTAATTTTGATCTGCAGTTGGTGGAACCCCTTGAAATAGAGGGCCAATCTGTTACTTCCTATACATGGCTATCATAAAGGTTTTGTATTTTTTTGAAATGGTCTCACTGTGTAGTAGAGGCTGGCCTCAAGCTTGAAGCCATCCTCCTGCCTCAGCCTCAGCACTGAGTTAACAGGTTTGTGTCACCATGCCCATCAAAGTTTGTAAAGCAGGCATAGCAAATTACCAATAAAATAATACCCTAATAAAATGGGTCCATTAACTAAAGGGTTAAATGGGCACTAGGACACCACAGTTGGTCTGGTACAGGTGGCTGCTAAGCAGGTAGCTTCTGCAGTGGAGTAACACTGGAGGAAGCCATGCCCCAGAAGTAAGTGTACACAAAGGAATGGTGCTTAAGATAAAACCTGCAAATTGTTTCTAGCATTCAATTTTCAGACCGTGGTTAAACAAAGCAATTGCAGATGAGGAAAGATACATATATACTAGAATTTGTGTAACTTTGGCCTTCCAGCCACCAGCCTGGGTTTCTCAGATACTTTTAAATAGGTTGTCAGTTGAAATAGGCACTCCCGGAATGCACAGGGTTTTTCAAACTGCTATAGCTAGGTTGTGACCAGTATTTAAAAAAATTATTACTGATACTAACCGGGTAGATACTTTGTTAGGAAGCCTACAGTTCACTTACAGATCCAGATTTGTGCTGGATCATGATTTTTGTGTGTGGTGGAAGACTTGCTGTGTAGTTAAGGCTGGGCTTGAACTGAAGGCGATCATCATGCCTCAGCCTCTAGAGTGCTAGGATTATAGGGACCGGGTCTACGTAGTTTTAAGAGGGTATGTGAAAAGTTTGAAGGGCAACAACTAAACTGGAAACCTCGTTCTCTACAGAGCTGCCACATCGACACAAAATTAAGACGACACTCCGCAGACCTTGTGGCCTTTTCCTATCTCCTCCCCACGCTTTCCACCTGCAGTCCTGGTTTATACATCCAGCATCCACCACTTACTCCCTCGTATAGGCTTCTCAGCCCCCGTGCTAACCAACACCCGTTTCCTGACGACGAAGTCACGCCTCACTGGTACGCGTACTCCTTAAGGACAAGAGATTAGTTCTTTTTTTACCTAGTCAAGTTCCTGCGGTGTAGGAGGCAATACTTAATAGTTTCTCTAAGAGAGCTGTCCCGGAAAGGACCACACGGCGGGGGTCCTTCCAGGACCCGCGGGCTCCAAGTGGGGCGGGGCTGCGAAGCGGTCTCGCTAAGTGACAAGTCCTCAGGCCCTCACTTCCCCGGAGGGCCGGCTGAGAAGGGCCGGGGCTCCGACAACCCGGGCCCCGGCGGCTGGACTCCCCAATCCAGGCTGCCGCGGCCGCCGTCCCGCCCGGGGGCGCCAGGCCCGGGCCGGCCCCTGCTGCCTCCAGGTCTCGCTCTGCCGCGTGGGCCCCGCTGTGACCCGGAAGCACTCCGGAAACGGTTCCGGAGTCAGCGCCGGCAGGATGGCGGCCGACACGCAGGTGAGGCGGGCGGCTGCGGGGCCAACGCGACCAGCGACTGGGCGCGGCCGGCGGTAGTCTGGCCAGACCGCCCGGCGAGGGTGCGAGGGTTACGGCTGCGCAGTGCGGGGCCTGGAGGCTGCTTCGGGCCGGCTCCTCCGGCCTCCGAACCGGCCCGGCCCCGGCGGCGCAGACCGACTCCGGCGCGAGGAGTCTGGGCTCCAGCTTGGGCAGCTGGAGGAGCCGTCGGGGCCTTATCCTGCTCTCCCAGTTGCAGAAGTTCACCTTTCAGAGTCTCCGCTCAATTTTTCCATGGAGTTCCGGGCCAACGCCAAGTCTACTTTAAACTTTATATTTCTTAATGGTTTTCAAGCATCCAGTCTATGCGGGGATTTAGAGTGCCGTCTTTAGGTTCAGACTGATTGGGATTTGAGTCCTTGCCTATGGATTTTTTTTTTTTTTTGTATGCACTAGACAAATGACAACCTTACCAAGTCTCGATATAAATGGAATTGAAGTAACTGTTTCATAACGCTGTGGTGAAGATTGGGCGAAAGAAAGTGGCCCTCCGCACCTGGGTGGTTATTATTAGGTCTAGGATTAAATAAAAGCTGTCCGTACTTTAGAAGTCTTGACACCTTTGAGTGTTGTCACCTGGGGGCGTACCTGGCAGTTTAGGAAGGACTTGGGGCAACCTTTTTCCTCCACCTAGCCTTGTTTGTGCTATGCTTTAGAGTGAAAAGCCAGTATTATGGGAAGAAGGTACTGGCATCTAAAGGACACCTTTGCTCACCTGGCTCTCCAGGGCAAGGAAATCAATTGATTTTTATGTGTAAGTCCTGAGGTCCAGAGTGACCACTTACCCTCAACACTGGGAAAGCGTTTAGTGAGGCTGTCCCATACAAGGGGCTGTTAATTTGTTTAAAGTTGAATTATTCTGAATCCTAGAAAAAGCGTCTCAGTCTGTTGGGTGTTTTAAGAGGGCATTGGAGAAATAACATGCTGAGGGTTTAATTTTACGTACTTGAGCATAAAAGGATCTTCTCTAGAGCTTTGTTGTCTAGGATGGGAGCCACATGAATTCTTAAGTTAGTTAAAATGAAATGAAATAAAAATTTCCGTTCTTCACTCACACAAGTCACAGTTCATTGCACAGGTAGCCACATGGGTCCAGTGGCTCTACATTGGTCAGTTCAGGAGACCATTTTTGTCATCACAGAAAGTTCTGTTGGACAGTGTTGCTCTTCTTTTGGTCTTGCAGTGCAGTTCAGGCTGGCCTTGAGCTCACTTTGTAGCCCAGACTGGTCTCGAACTTGGAATGATCCTCCTGCCTCAGCCTCCTCAGTGCTGGGATTACAGGGGTGCACCACCATGCTGGGCCTGGACAGTGCTGCTCTTGAGCTGTGAGCTGTGAGCTTGAAAGCTATTTGCATCTGATTTCATCAGCAAATGACTTTCTGGAAGGATCTTTTCTTTTTTTTTGGCGGTACTGGGGACTGAACTCAGGACCCTGGGCTTGCCAGGCAGGAGCTTATTCCACTGAACTATCTCCCCAGCCCTATAAAAGTTACTTTTTCTTTTTTTTGAGACAGGGTCTCACTCTGTAGCTCAGGTTGGCCTTACACTGCCTTTGTTGCCCAGCCTCGCCTTGAACTTTCAGTCCTCCTGGCTCAGCTACACCAATGCTGAGTTGACAGGTGGGCACTACTATGCCTGGGGTTTTTTTTTTTTTTTTTTTTTTGGTACCAGGGATCAAACTTATGACCTCAGGCTTGCCAGGCAAGCACTTACGCCACTGAGCTATATCCCCAGCCCTTCTTGGAAGGATCTTAATGTAGTCTTCAGTTTTGTGACAAGTTCTCAAGTGTATTTCATTCATTTTCTGATTAAGAAAAAGAAGAGCCTTGAGCCTTTAAGCTCTTTTTTGTGAGAGAAACTAGCTAGAAGTTTAAAATTACGTGAGAAGACAGCTCTGTGGGAATTCTAGGGAGAGGGTAGTATACATGTATGTTTTTTCTGTCTTCTCCAAACTCATTAACACTAGTAAGAGATTTTTTTCTTAATAATCCAAGGCTAGAGGTATAACTCAGTGGTAAAGTGCTCGCACAAACCCCTTGGCTCAGTCCCCAGTATTGGAAGGAAAAAATTGGGAAGCTGAGAGTATAACTCATAGGTACAGCATTTGCCTAACATGTGTAGGCTTGATTTGATTCCCAACAACACACATGCACATGCACATACACATACAGGTGTGCGTGCACACGCACATCACAAGGCTCAGGAGAATAAGGCATAGGTGGCAGCAGCAAACCTTGGGAAATTAGAAGGTCATGATGAGTGGTAAAGGATTTAACAGACCCAAGAAAATGAGTCCTAACCCAACAGATAACAAAGCAGGGGGTTGGTGGGAAGATATCTGGGAACCAACTGGAAATATATTGCAAAATTTCGTTGTTTTTTTTTTTTTTTGAGACAGGGTCTCGCTGTGCACTTCAGGTTGGCCCTGAGCTCATTTTGTAGTCCAGGCTGGTCTTGAACTCGCAACGATCCTCCTGCCTCAGCCTCTAAAATGGAGATTTTTTTTTTTGGTACCAGAATTGAACTCATGACTTCATGTTTGCCAGGCAGGCTCTTATGCTGCTGAGTATATCCTTAGCCCCACAATTTCTGAAAGATGTAGATGGATAGTATCAGCTAACCTCAAAGTGAGGGTGAATGGGGAGGGGCTAGGTTAAGGAGGATTGGTTGAAAGCCATGTTCAAATGTAGTTAAATTCTAGCTCTTTTCCATACCGACCAAAGAATAGTGATTTTCTCTCTGGAGACTAAAGCAGAGGACCACTGCACAATGAACACCACACAGGACTGGTATCCAAGGAAACTGTTAACAAAATAATTCAAAAAAATTTCTCCCAACTGAAAGATGTGTTTTTAGACCAACAGTTCTTAGCATAGTGAATAAAAAATAGATTCACAAGAAAACACATGAAATTTTAGAGTCCTAAAACAAAGACCTAGGATTTTAGGGAGAAAAACAAGGTCTCATACAAAGGATCAAAAGTCAGAATGGCATTGGACTTCACAACTCCAGGTTAGAACTCTGTATTCTGGTGTGTGTGTGTGTGTGTGTGTGTGTGTGTGTGTGTGTGTTTGAGACAAGGTCTAATGGCTGTTCACGCTGGTCTTGAGCTCACTTTGTAGCCCAAGCTGATCTCAAACTTGCAACGATCCTCCTGCCTCAGCCTCCTCAGTGCTGGAATTACAGGTGTGCGCCACCATGCCTGACTTGTCTTTAGTATTCTGAAGGAAACTGATTTAGCCTAGAGTTCTGAGTCTAGACAAACTTAAGTGTGAGGTTGGAAGACTTTCAGACATTCAGTGATGCTCCAGAATGGAGGATGTGCTTTGCACAGCCCAGAAAGAAGTACATTTTCAGGCTAATAAACTGTACCTTAATTGTACAGGATCACCTGTTAAATTGTGGCAGGAGAGAAAACTGAGAAGGATTCCTTCAGGAGTCAGGAGAAAAAACAGACAGATTCCTTCAGGAGTCAGGAGAGAAAATTATCAGAGAGGTTCCTTCAGGAGGCTAGAACTTGCTGTAATACTTGAGCTGCAGGTGTTAGACAAGTAACTAAAAGTTTGGGTAAGAACAGATAAAACAAACCAGGTATGGTGGCACATGCCTGTAATCCCAGCACTGGGGAGGCTGGGGCTGGAGGATTGCTGTGATTTTGAGGCCAGCCTGGGGTATCTGGTGAGTTAAGGACATCCTGAACTACATAGCAAGACCTTATCTTAAAAAAAAAAAAAAAAAAGATAAAATAAGGCAAACTGAGATGTGGGAACAGGCAATTATTAACTCCAGTGGAATAAAAGCTGGGCAGGGTAACAAGCATAGTTCATTCATAGGAAGTTAATAAATTCTCTATATAAGGCAAACACCAACTACTCAGGTAGTCTACATTATGAAACTAGGGACTTAATATTGGGGGAATGGGGAAGGGTGAGGGTAGGATTGGACAAAGAAAGGTGGAAAGACAGTAAAACTGAAAAATCAAGAAGTACTAAAATAAACGTGTATTTATGTGTTTGGAGGTAAGTACTGAAGTATCAGCCAGAACTAACACAAGAGGTTATTCTTGGGCAAGGAACTAGTTTTTAATTACAACCTCCCAGAGCTCTTTGATCTCTCTGTCTCTGCCTCTGTCTCTGTCTCTGCCTCTGCCTCTGTCTCTGTCTCTGTCTCTGTCTCTGCCTCTGTCTCTGTCTCTGTCTCTCTGTCTTTTTCTCCCTCTGTCCCTCTCCTGCTCCCCTTCCCTCTCTCTCTCACTCTACCTGTCTCTGTCTCTGTCTCTGTCTCTGTCTCTGTCTCTGTCCCTATCCCTGTCCCTGCCCCTGTCCCTGTCCCTGTCCCTGTCCATGTCCCTACCCTGCATCCCCCAGACAGGGTCTCATTATGTAGTTCAGGAGGAACTGTGATTCCAGCACTTGGGAGGCTGAGGCAAGAGGATCATGTGTTTAAGGCTAGCCTGGACTACACTGTCACCAAAAACAAAAGAGTATTCTAAAGTTGAAACAAATAATAAATCACTTATATAGAAGTTTGGACATCAGTTTACTTGTTGCCAAGAGATAGCAGGCATTCAAGCATAAAAGAAAAACCTAGCATTATTTTGTTTCTTTGTGTACCCTTGACTTACACTACTGATAAAGGCTGTGAAATAGTCTCGGAAGAAAATGGTGAAACCATTGTGTTGGTTATATGAATCTTTTGGCCTACTCTACCACTTATAAAATCCACAACCTGGCCTCTGTAGCTTGTAGAATATCAGGAGATCTTCCCAGGTTTTCGTGCATATTAACAAACTGCTCTCCTCCCTGGGCCCCTAAGCAAGGGGCTGCAGCTTTGCTAACCTGGGTAACTGTTGAGAGCTAAGGACTCACTAGCATCACTTTATAGACTTACTTGGTTTCAGGTTTAGTTTCAGAAATGCAGGTAAAAATGCAAGTGCTGTGACTCTCTGCTCCTCCCTGGGCAGTGACTTCCTGTCTTGCAGGTGATTCCTTCATCACTGCTAAGATGGGGCTACTGATGTTTCGCTTGTAGACTTCTTTGCATTAGCAGCCAACTTTGTACTCCCAAGTAAGAGTAAATGGAGTATGCATTCTGTGTCACTAATCTCTGAAACAACTGTATGAGGTAGGTCCTGTTATCTGCATGGCATAGATGAAATGGAAGATCAGAAAGTGACATTATTTCTGAATTCCTGCAGCTAGTAAGAGGCAGAGCTGGAATCCAGTCTCTCTCTCTGTCTCTCTCTGTCTCTCTCTGTCTCTCTCTGTGTGTCTCTCTGTCTCTTTCTCTCTCTGTGTCTCTCTCTCTGTGTCTCTCTCTCTCTCTGTCTCTCTCTCTCTCTGTCTCTCTCTCTCTCTGTCTGTCTCTCTCTCTTTCACTCTTTCGCTCTTTCACTCTTAGCCAGACTGGATTAAATTCTTTTCCCCCTTGTGGTGCCCTACTGGTTGGATTAAAATAATGCATCTAAACTGGGTGTGATTTTGCCCCACCGGAGACATTTGACAATAGCTGGGGAAGATAGAGACCAGAATGCTGTTATAAATCCTGTAGTGTGTAAGGGTAACCCCTATAACAAGGAATACTCCAGCCCAGTAGTGTGGCAGTTCCAGCATATGCACACTCACACATGTACTCACTGTTTTGTGATCTGACTGGTGAAATTGTATCTGGGCTTTGTCTTCACAGGTTTCTGAGACACTAAAGCGTTTTGCAGGAAAGGTGACAACAGCCAGTGTGAAGGAACGGAGAGAAATCCTCAGTGAACTGGGGAAGTGTGTTGCTGGAAAAGGTATTTATTTGTGATCAGGTAGCCTGGATACTGTTTCATTTCAAAAATACATTGTAGGGCTGGGGATATAGCTCAGTGGAATAAGCGCTTGCCTAGCAAGTGCAGGGTCCTGAGTTCGATCCCCAGTACTGCAAAAAAAAAAAAAAATACATTGTAGCTGGGTGTGGTGGTGAATGCCTGTAATCTCACCACTTAGGAGGCTGAGGCAGGAGGATTGCTTCAAGTTTAAGTCTAGCTTGTACTACATAGTAAGTTCAAGGCCATCCTGAATTACATAGCCAGACCTTGTCTCAAAAAAACAACTCAGAAACAAAAACAAGAACCAACAGAAAAAAAGTTGTCTGCTCACCTTAGAACAGTGATCTTCTTTTCCCTACTATATATGACTTCTGCCTTCACTTTCTTTGCTTGTTATACTGTGCCATGAAACATTCTGGGTTAGTGGAGAGTTTATCCATTCAGTTGTCAAAACAGTTTACAGTTTTAGCTATTATGATTGAAAACATTTCTAAAAGGTACCATCAGTCTTTCTTTAGTATATGAGAACAAAAACATGTAATTTGTAGCATTCTCCCCTACATGTGTTCTTGCAAGTCAGCAAGATGATAGGAGGGGTTTGGCTAGTACAGGATTCCAACTCAAGGAAGTTTAGGAGATGTGTTTTCTCCTGCCCTGTTGGAGTATTCATAGCAAGATATTTCACCTTCATTAAACTTTCTTCAGTGAAGTGCCTTCCTTGAGAGCTGCTTCCTCCCAGACTGGGGGTGGGATCTTAAACCCAGGGGCGCACTACCACCGAGCTACATCCCAAGCCCTTTTAATGTTTTATTTGGAGACACTAAGTTGCCCAGGCTGGTGTTAAACTTGTGATCCCACTGTCTCAATCTCCAAGCTAGTAGCTAGGTTTACTGGCGAGTTCTACCGCTTGAGCTTTTTGTTTGCTGGGCACATCACATTATCCTGACCCCACCCCACAATCGAGGGGTGTCCTTATGACATTGGTGGCAAACCCATGGCATGCATGCTGCAGTGGGCTGTTTGTATCATTGAAAGCTCTTAAAGGTTCACCATCACTGCCCTATGACCTGGGGTATACAAGATGGTTTGTCTTCATTCAGTAAATCCTTACCAGTTTTTTGAGTTTCCTTTTGGTGTGTTTGTTTTGCTGTATAGCATCAGTGCCCGCAGTGTGGCCCCTGAGCCCAGCAGTCAGAAAGGCAGCTGGCGTCAGCGTGAGACTATGCACGTCAGAAGCTGTTAGAAATTTTCAGCTTTACCTCAGCAATGTAGTCAGAAACCCTGGGTGGCACTTCCCAAGCCTCTGGGAGAATACTGTGTTTTTCCAAGTTTGAGGACTGCGGCTTTATGGAGTTGGGTCTTCCCTTCTGTCAGCTTTCACCTGGTATGGTGAAGAGCCTACTTCCTTCCTCTCTTCCACTCTCCTTCGCATTTGCTGTTTCTCCCCAGCCATTGCCTGGGTAGCATACCCAAGCTTGTTAAAGCTGTGTGTAAATGAAGTAAATTGCTATGCATGAGCTTCTGAGACATTCTCATGTGTATGCATGCTTTAGTGTGTGAGTTTTATGGCCTCCTCAGAGGTCTTTCTGGTTACCTTCTCAGCAGGATTCTGGTCAGTAAAAGCTCCACTAGCTACCAGCTGCTCATAAGTGCTGAGCTGCAGTGATCAACTCTCCCTGTGTAATAACTGCCGCATGCTGCACTCCATCTACCCCCCCAGCTCATGGAGTGAAGAGCTTGACTCCTGTGGGTCAAGCTAATGAACTACTTTGGACCTTTTAAGGGTGATTTTACTCTTCTCTCACCGTGAAAGCACTGTATTCAGGATGGGCTATATTTGTGAAGTGCTTAGTAGCCTTTGATGTGCAAGTTTTTAAAATTTTTTTTGTTTTTTGCGGTACTGGGGTTTGAACTCATGACCTTGTGCTTTGATGTGCAAGTTGATTAGGGAACATTAACTGTTTCCTTCATGAGCTCACTAATTCTCAGTTTCCTGATTTTCTGAGTCTAAGAAGGGGCTGTTGCACAGTGGCAATTACTCTGGCCTCCATTTGTCAGGGAGCAGATAGCCATGTCAACAAGAGTTGGGGTAAGATGTTTCTAGCCAGGCTGAGGAGTTGAGGTCTTGCTCGGAGCTGTTTACTCTTGGGGGCACTTGGTCCATCTTGCCCTGCCTGAGGCCTCTGTGCTGCTCTCTGCAGACCTGCCTCCACAGACTTCAAAGACTTGTGAGCCAGCGTCTCCTGTGTCTGATCTTTCCTCTAGTGCCAGTCAGTGATGGACAGCTCAGCTGGGCTCTGTGTTCTGGCCGTGGCTCTGCCACTGGGCTGTATGGCCTGTCTCTTTTACCTCTCTGAGACTGTGTCCTTGCTTTGAACCACGCATAGGATCGGTGTGAGTAGATGAGAATGTGCACAGAGGGTGTTTAATGCTTTGCCTGGTTATGGTGTGCTCACAGTGTATATTAGCTGTTAGTAGCACCATTTTCTCAGTCATCACCAGTTCCTGGCTTGAGTTATTCACTCTTTTCTTCAGTCACTGCAGTAGCCACAGTCAGATGGACTAATACCATGGCAAGACAGCTGGGACGAAGTGGCTCATTCATTTCCCTGACAGGGACCTGAAGTGTAAGATGCCCTGCGAGCCCTTTTTGGGCTTGTGTGCCCTCCACCTTTGTCTTGGACTGCTCTTGCTCCTGTCACCTGTCTGCTCTGGTCTGACATGGAGCACTTGCCACATACTTCTTTCCAAGCTTTTTTTTTTTTAATTTAATCTTTTTAAGACGGGGTTTCCCTATGCAGTTCAGGCTGGCCTTGAGCTCACTTGGTAGTCCAGGCTGATCTTAAGCTCACAAGGATCCTCCTGCTTCAGCCTCCCGAGTGCTGGGATTACAGGTGTGCACCACCATGCCTGACTTAAACTTTTTTTTTTTTGAAACCGAGTTTCACTATCTAGTTTAAGGTGACCTTGACCTCACTATGTAGCCCAAGCTGGCCTTGAACTCGTGGTGATTCTCCTGCCTCAGCCTTCTGCATAGCGAGAAGTTACAGAAACACATTGGCTTATACTTACTATCTGTCTGTCTAGCTACTTGCCTACCTGCCTGCCTATTTGTTTATTTATTTTGAGTGTTGAACCTTAGGCCTTTGACTGAGCTACATCCCCATCCTATTTTATTTTATTTTATTCTTAATTTTGAGACAGGGTCTTACTAGGTTGCCAAGTAGAACTTGAACTTTTCTTTTTTTTATTTTTATTTTTATTAAATTTTTTAAAAAATTTTAAACATAAGAGAACGAAAACATATTAACAAACACATTTAGAAAATAACACAAAAACAATACAAGCAATACAGAATTTCAGACAAGGTAATAGGAAATTAACAATGCTTGTATTACATATTGCTATCTTCAAATTGGATACTCAAATAAACAAATGTAGACATGCAAGGTTGATCAAACACTTAAACATTAACTGTTTCTTTCAATAGAGCAATAAAAATTAGTAGTACAACTATGTTACCTGCCCTGTGTATACATATACACATATTTTCCCCTTGTTTCTTTCTCTTTTCCCTCATCCCAGTTCTTTCCTGTTGAGCAGTATCCTTTCATTTCACAATGTCTATTGTACCTCCTAGATTTTATTCATAATTTCAGGTGCTTTACTAGTGAGACAATACGGTGTTTACACGTGCGGGTCTGATTTATTTCACTTATGAGTATGTCTGTTTGCTATAAAAGCCTCGAGATTATCTTTCTTAGAACTTGAACTTTTCATCATCTTGCGTTAGCTTCCAAAAGTGCTGGGCAGTATGAGGCACTGTACCTGGCTTTATCCTATTTTTAAAACTGTTACAATATTTGTGAAGAAAGGTACATGAATCACAAGCAAACAGCTTGCTGAATCATCCCAAACTAAACATCATGTCATGTAACTAACACCTAGATCAGGAAGTAGAATATCTGGGCATGGTGTTGCACCCCTATAATCCCAGTACTCAGAAAGTTAAGGCAGGAGGATCCCTTTGAGTTTGAAGCCAGCCTCAATTATATAGTGAGACCCAATCTCAGAAAAAAAAAAGTCCAGCAGAATAGTTCTCATACTTCTGGACCCTTGTTAGGAAACACAAAACATTTTGAAGCTACTGGTATTTGCCTTAGTTTCATTTATTTAGCAAATGAGTATCTAAAGCTTTTCTGTAGTTTTTCATCAGGTCCTATTCTGTCATTGTTTTTTCCTCCTGGAGATTTTATCTTAACTATACGGGGAGAATTGAAGTATTCATTAGTGGAGTTCCTGTTTGGCAGAATGACTGTCTCAAGCAGATATTTACCATTACTATTTTTATTGACCAATCTCTGTGACCTTTGATTTCAGATCTGCCAGAGGGAGCAGTGAAAGGGCTCTGCAAATTATTCTGCTTGACTCTCCATCGATACAGGTGAATCGCAGCCAGAGTGCTGGTGTCCAGAGCACTTTGTAGAGGGATATGGTATTAGGGCAGTAGTTAATGGAACCAGATCACTTGGGTCTGCATCCTGCCTTCCGGGTCCTCACAGGTCATTGAACCTCTGTGGGCCTCAGTCTCCTCACCTACAGAATGAGATGCAGATGCTTATTAGTAAGTGTGAAGAGCTGGAACAGAGCTTGTCCCATCTCAAGTGCTTAGTGTGTGTATACTGTGGTTAGTCATGCATATAAAAGCACTTGGCCTGCTTTGAGTCCCTTATAAAGGTTCTATAAATATAGGTGCTGTACTTACACTCTTCATGGCTTATTTACCCATATGGTTACTTCTACAACTCAGGGATGAGGTGGATTTATTTAGATTTTTTTCTAGTCTCATTGTGTATGGTCTATTGGAATACAATGTGATCAGTCGCTTTTTCCCAGAAAACACCAGTGCTTGGTCTAAGAAGCCCTGCTTGGCCTGAGTCCACACATTTATCTTTCCTCTCATTCTTCCCCCTAGAGATGCAGCCTCCCGCAGAGCCCTGCAGGCAGCCATCCAGCAGTTGGCTGAGGCCCAGCCAGAAGCCACTGCTAAGAACCTCTTGCACTCTCTGCAGTCTTCAGGCATTGGCTCCAAAGCAGGTGTTCCCAGGTAAGAGGTAAAGGTCATAGTCCCCTGGGGGTTGGTAGAGTCCTGCTCAGGTAGGCTGATGCACAAAAGCCCCACTGAGCAGGTGTGAATACAGCTGGCTCTTAGCCCTTTGTGCTCTGAATGGCACCTAAAATCTGCCTCTGACTGGGGGGAGGAGCCTGGGTGGCTAGCTTAGTGGAAAGAAGCGCTTTCCTGAGGAGCAGGTGCTGGAAGGCCAGTGGCAGCAAAGCAGGGAGCCATCTTTTTGCTTTTATAGATGTAACTGCCAAGAGATGGGATTTTGGCTAATGAGGCCTGGGTTCCTTTTCTTGAGTTGTCATAGATGATTTGAGTAGATTTCAGGTTCCTGCCCTGCTAGATCAAAGGAGGGTCCTAAGTACCAGACAGAGTTTTTGGGGTGAACTTTTGTCCTCCCGGTGGAGGCTGATACTCCCCACTGATTCACCTCTCCTCCTTTCCTTACCCTCTTCAGTAAGAGCAGTGGCTCGGCTGCCTTGCTGGCCCTGACCTGGACCTGCCTACTAGTGCGCATTGTCTTTCCCTCAAAAGCCAAGCAACAAGGAGACATCTGGAACAAATTGGTAGGTTCCTGGGTCTTTGGAGCAGTGAGGATCAGCTTTTTGCATGGAGTCAGTGTGAAAACCCCTCCTCTATGCCCAGTGCTATTCCAGGTGCCAGCAAGTAGGTACTTTGAATTGTCCTGAGGTATGTGACTTTGGCAGATGGGCACAAGGGCAACATAATCAGATTTGTGTGTTCCTGAAATTTTTTTGAGCTTCTGTGTGTCAGGCACAGTGCTAGGTTTTGAGGACACAGTGATGAACAGGAGAAATACTGACCCTACTTTCATGGCATCTGTGGAAGACAGGCTAGATGAGTGGACAGCCAAAAAGCAAGGAAACTAGAAAATATAATAATGTAAATCATTTTGTTTTTTCTGTCTAATCATTCCTTTCCTACGTTTTCTTCCTGCATGTCTGTTAACCAGAGATGGCCTAATATGCCAAGGGACAAGCTTCTTTTGAATGACTGGGTATGTTTAGTATAAGTCAGGAGAAATAGCTTCGTGAAAAGCAGTCTGAGGGCCTTGGTATGGATCTTGTTTTTGACCCTGAGATTCGGCCAACCCACTTTTGTGTCCTTATCTGCAAAATGGGGAAAAATACCACCCGTCCCACCCACGTCAAAGTATTGTTTTAAAGACAGGCTTGGTCCAGGTGTGAGATGGTTGGAGCACCTGCAGAGTGCTGTGTGGGTAGCTGTGCAGGACAAGTGGGGTGGGAAAGCCAAACACCTCTGTATGAAGCAGGCAGCCAGTCAGACAGCTGGACGGCCTTAATCCACGCAAACTTACCTGGCATCGTACCTCTGGGAACAGTCATGGAGTAGCCTTCAGAAGTGATTGATTAGTGATAGATGAGAACACTGAAACTTCTCAGGTAGTGCAAAAGCTGTCACTGGTTGAGCTGGGGCTCTCCTGGATCTCCTTGGAGTGTGTTTCAGTGTTAACTACAAGGTTTTTTCATGATATGGTTCATCAAGGGCCAGCTCACTGGCTTCCCTCTGCTGAATCCTCCCAACCGTGATCTGAGGCTACTCAGCCTGCATGTGGGCTAGTGACTGGAAGGCATCAGCCCAGGAGCTTGGTTGGATGGGACAGACTGCATCAGAAGCTTGTGACTATTTAGTTTTTCTGTGTCTAGAATCTGAATTTTTCCTTTGCTGATTGCTAATGCCTTTATACACACAGGTTGTAGTTCATTCAGTCACTGACGTAGGTGTTGAAGGTGCTGCGCTGTTATAGAAGCTGGGCCAATGTGTGGACAAGGCAGAAAAGCATCTTACTCCCATAGGGCTTGCAGTCTTCTGGAAAAGATAGACAAGAAACAAGTCCACAGCACATGCCTCTAATCCCAGAACTTGGGAGGCTGAGGCAGGGCCATTACATTGGGTTTGAGGCCAGCCTGAACTACATAGCAAGACCTCATGTCAACCAAAAACCAAAACCCAACAATAAACAAGTCCACAAACATGAGAACATAAAGTAGTGGTGCAGGAAACAGGGTAAAAAGATGGAGAGAGTGGTAAAGGGTAGTGAGAGGAAAGTTCTGAGAAGGTGACCTTTGAGCAGAGACCTGAAAGATTTGAGAAGACAAGCCTGAGTCAAGGGTTAAACATTTTAGGGAGAAGGAACAGCAGTACAGTTCTGAATGTGCTGTCAGCAAATTTAAGAAACTGGCTTTTGAGAAAGAGTCTCACTGTATAGTTAAAGCTGACCTCGAACTCATAATCCACCCAGGATATAGGCGTGTGCCGCCACCTCTGGCTAAACTCTTTTTCTTTCAGTGCTGGTGATTGAATGCATGCTAAACAAGCTCTCTGCTTCTGAGCTATATCCCCAGTCCTGTTTTTTTTCTTTATTCATAGAATTTGTTCCAGGTTAGCATATAAAGAGTTTCTCATTCTTTATAACTGTTTAGTAATCCTTTGAATGTACCGCAGTACATATAAGTAGTTTTCTGTGGGTAGCCATTGACATTTTTAATGATCCTTTATTATTACAAAGAAGGCTGCAGTAAATGACTTGTATGTATGACATTCTGTCCATGTGCAAGTGAAATTCAGCATTGACTTCATAAGCATATCCCTTTTCGCTGGTGGCAGATCACGTGGTTTACCCGAGACTAGGTGTTTGTGCATGTTCAGTCTCTGAGGTGTTTTAGTTGAGCACCTGTTATGTGCCCCACTCTAGATGGGACAGTGAGCTCCATGCACTCAGGAATCAGTGTTTCAAGCTTCACTTCTTTGTCCACAGTACTTAGCACAGTGCCTCCTACTGAGGTACTGTATTTGTGAACTTAATGAAGAACGAGTTAAGGGAGGTAAGTATATGAAACAGGACACTTATTCTTTTCCTGGATGGCGTTGTACTGAAATAGTGTATTCATTTATTCGGTATGTTTTTCTTCTGGACTATAATGTGCAGGAAAGTGTCTTGTTCTGTCTTAACTCCGTAAGTGTCTTCATTGTCTGACTCATAGTAAGTACTCAACAAATATTTATCAAATATATGCATGAGTGAACAGTGTAATTAGAGGACAGGACCAAGTGTAGGGGTGGGGCTGGGGGAAAGAGGGTCTGACTAGGACTGTGTGGAAGAGGCCCAGTGGACATGTAGCCAGAATCTAGAGAGCCTGACAGAGTTCTCCAGCAGGCTCTGAGGGCTAGAAGACCTCACGCCTGTACCACGTTTTGACCTGAGCCTTTCCTGGTCCTGGCAGGTTGAAGTACAGTGCTTGCTCCTGCTGGAGGTGCTGGGCGGCTCCCACAAACATGCTGTGGACGGTGCTGTGAAGAAGCTCACCAAGCTGTGGAAAGAGGTGACAGAGGCGGGCAGGAGGTGGTGGGCCGTGCTTGCCCCCTAGGCCCCTGCTGCCATCTTTATCCTCCTGCCTTCTCCTTTCCTCTTCAGAACCCAGGACTGGTGCAACAGTACTTGTCAGCCATCCTCAGCCTAGAACCTAACCAGAACTATGCGGGTATGCTGGGGTTGTTGGTGCACTTCTGCACAAGCCACAAGGAGACAGACGTCATCAATTGGCACAAGGCAAGTACCAGGCATGGTGGCTGTGGGTTTGCCATGTTGTAGACTGGCTGCAGGGAAGGAGTGGGATCTTGCTTTGCCCTTATGTCCTGAGCTTTTGATCTCATCTGAGATTTGTTGGTTTTCTCACACAAGACCCTGGCCTTTCACCATGATAATCAACTTTAAGGAGTTGGAAAGTTTTCCTGCAATTTGGCTTCTGGTGAATCCTAGTGTAATTATTAGGATGGTAGTTTGCTTGTTCATGCTGACATTTATTTACCCCCATTGAACACCTACCATGTGCCTAGTACTGTACAGTGAGCAAAGGAGTTGTGATTCCTGCAGAACTGATCTGCAAAGGAATCTGACCTTAGATGGGTCTCATCTAGTTAATCATAACTAGTTAGTGCTACAAAGGGGAAGTGCAGGAAGCTGTGATTCTTGGCAATAGGGGAACCTGACATAGGCTGCAGGTCAAGGAACACATCCCTGTGACTTTCAGGGTGTAGAGGGGTCAGCAGGTGAGGAGTAGGTAGCAGGTGAGGAGGTGAGGAAGAGCATTTTGGGCAGAGAAGGCAGCCAGTGGGAAGGAGCACAGAGGAGGGAAGTGGGGTTGGAGTGGTAAGTGTGGGTGAGAGGTGTGAGAGGTATGGGACCTCTGCTTAATGCTGAGGTTTGGAGGTATTTGATTTGTGGTTTTTGGAGGTTCTCCCACAGAGGTACCTCTTAGGCCAGCTGTCAGGCCCTTCAGAGGATCAGGATTTAGCCCGATCTCTGTCCTCTAGAGTGCCCTGCTGGATTTCTACGTGAAGAATGTCCTGATGAGCAAAGTAAAGCCTCCCAAGTACCTATTGGTGAGTGGGCACCTTACCTGCCTGGATGAGCCAAATTTAGTTTTACATTCTGGGATTCTGCACTGCCCTTTATTCTTGATCTGTTTCCCTGAGGTCTGGGTTCCTGATTTCTTTCTCTTCATAGGATAACTGTGCCCCTCTGCTCCGATACATGTCCCACTCAGAGTTTAAGGATCTGATACTGCCCACCATACAGAAGTCCTTACTGAGGAGTCCAGAGAATGTTATTGAAAGTAGGTTCCTGTTGGACAGGATGTGGGGAGGGGAGCAGTTACCTGAATCAGCTTTATTCCTGATTCTTTGCAGTAGAGAATGTGTATGTGTGTGTGTGTGCGTGCATGCATGCATGTGTGTATGTGCGCATGTATGTGTGCACTTACTCTGGGTGGGGAGATAAAGTCACTGTTACCTTGTTCAGACCTTGAGAGAGAGTTCAGGGACCCTTTTCAGAATATAGTAAAGTCATAGACTTTCTTGTTAGAAGAATACACCAAAGTGTATTTGTTTAGAATGCATATACTGTTAGGGGTTCAAGAACCTTCTGGTGACATTCAGACTAAGAATCTTTTCTTGAGACAGTTTGGACTTGATGTGAAGGTGACACATGAAACCATGAGTATGAGGGTTGAGTCTCTATTCCTGCTGCTTGGTAAGCAGTTTTGGTGGAATGCTGGGAAGGGGTAGTTTTTTTGCTGACTAGGAAAGAGCTAGTAGGTACAGCTTTCCAGCAGAGATGTGGTTGAAGGGTGTGACCACTCTGGCAATCCTATAGAGGTGTAGGGTAGTCATGTTCCACGTAGCTAAACAGCAGGCCTGGTGACATTTTCTGGAGAGTAGGGCAAAAACAGGCCTCGATCCCAGAGACTGACATGGACAGTGCTTTCTATACCCTTAGCCATCTCCAGTCTGCTGGCATCAGTGACACTTGATCTCAGCCAATATGCCCTGGACATCGTGAAAGGCCTGGCTAGTGAGTATTCGGATCCCTTTCCAGCTCCTCAACATGTGTGGGTTTTTGGAATTCTTATTACAATTGTAGGGGACAGTTCAAGTTAGAAATAAGGCTTTAACTTTACCTATGTGGACTGAGTATCTTTCTTAAGGTCCTTCAACATGAGATCAGGTAGCCAAGAGTGAAGAGCTGGTTGTCTGGAAAAGACAGACTAAAGTCTAGATGCTCAGCTCCTGGCAGCCCCTGAGCAGTGGCTCTGTGTGTCCAGATCAGCTAAAGTCTAACAGCCCCCGTCTGATGGATGAAGCCGTGCTAGCACTACGAAACCTGGCCCGCCAGTGCAGCGACTCCTCAGCAACCGAGGCCTTGACCAGACACCTGTTTGCCATTCTCGGAGGTGAGCAGCTTTCTTGGACTTGAGGATGGCTGAGGTGCTGCCCCAGCATTCCCCTGGGCTCCAGATCTGAGTCTCGCCAAAACCTTGGTTCTGAGTCTGCCTGTGGTGAGGTGGTGTGGCCAGGGGGCCCCCACACTGGACTGTGCATGAATGATGTGAGTAGAAGTACACAGGGCAGTGTAGGTAGTAATCTTACCATTTTTATTTTTACATCTATGTGTTTTTGTATGCATGGCAGAAAGAATGGAAAGAAATACTCCAAATTGTTAATGTCTTTGAATAGTGAGAACATGGGTGATTTATAAAATTATATTGTATTTTTTTTTCTGTTTCTCAAGTATTCCATGAGATCATAGTTCATTTTAAGTCAGAAAACAAAAAACAAGAGGTTATTAAATATGTGTGTGTATGTTTGGTTTTTTGAACTGAGATCTCACTGTGTAGTTCAGACCGTCCTTAAACTCACTGTGTAGCCCAGGCTGGCCTTGAACTCATGGGAAGCCTTCTGCCTCAGCCTCCCGAGTGCTGGAATTACAGGTGTGTTTGTGCACCTCCATGTCCAGCCTTGATAAATAATATTTTAAACCCAGCTTCACACCAGGAAGGCTATACCTGGAGTCTACGCATATCATATGTCCCCTCACTGTTCACCATCTGGGAAAATGGGGTGATGTGACTTTAACCTTTGCTTCTTTCCTCTCAGGCTCAGAAGGAAAGCTGACTATTGTAGCCCAGAAGATTAGTGTCCTCTCAGGTACAGGATTCCTCCCTGGGTCCTAGAAACATGGTTGATCCTGGGGGAGGTTTAATGTGACTCAGATATGGTGAGTCCTTTAGATCCTGACCTCTTTGACAGTCTTGGTCATGTCATTCTGCCCCCTAGTGCTCTTCTGCCTGTTTGCCTGGCAAGAGGTCTGACTTTTGTAAAAGATAAGACTGTGGAGAGAGAATTGAGGGGTGGGTCCTTAATGGCCAGGGAGAAGCATGGCTGGGGGAAGCCAGAAGTCTGACCGGTGTGCAGACGTGGCAGTGGCAGAAAGTCTCACCCGCTATGGTTTTGTGCAGCTAAGCAAGGAATGTGCTTTTCAGGAATTGGGAGCATCAGTCATCACTTGGTGTCTGGGTCTTCTGGTCAAGTCCTGAATGGGACCGTGGCTGAGCTCTTCATTCCGTTCCTCCAGCAGGAAGGTAATTTTATACAGCAAGGGGAGCCTACATTCCAGACCTGTCCTTCACAGTTGGAGTCTCCCGTAACCCCTTTCCCTTTCTGAAGCACACCTCCCTCTGTGAGCAGCACTGGGAATTGCCTGAAGTATCGCTGCTTCCTTCTGCTACTCCAGCTTGCTTTCTTGTGCTATTTGCAGTGATTTGATGTGGTTATGTCACACTGTCTGGACTTCTTGTCCTAGTGCATGAAGGCACCTTGGTACATGCTGTCTCGATCCTGGCTCTCTGGTGTAACCGTTTCACAGCAGAAGTGCCCAAGAAGCTCACTGACTGGTTTAAGAAAGCCTTCAGCCTTAAAACCTCCACCTCTGCCGTGAGGCATGCCTACCTGCAGTGTATGTTGGCCTCCTTCCGAGGTAAGATGCCTTCCCTGAGCCATTGTCCAGGCCACCCCTGCAGTGGTGACCGAGTCTCCAGGACATTATCACCATTCCAGGCTTCCCTTTCTAGTTCAGCTTGTTTTGCATCATTTCCTCCTGAGCATGTAGGCCTTTTAGTCATCTTTAAACCCCAGAATCAGAGTCCCTTTTCTCATTTGATACTTGCTTCTTCCCCTATGGGGCCCCCAGTCAACCTGTCACTACATTATCTGAGATCATGAAGAAACAATTCTGAGAAGACCAATTTAAAAGTTCCAGCTTCATGTCCACTGGACTCTAGACCTATTAAAAATGACCACCTTCCTCCCTTCAGTGCTGACAGAACTACTGTCAGGGATAGGCATCCACCTCTGTCCCAAGGAGACTTTAAGTATGTGTAGGAGCTTAATTGCCAAACTGTAAGTCTCTAATCTTGACCTGTACCTCTGAGATAGCCTTGCATTTCTTTTAAATAATCCTTTTTTTTTTTTGCCTTGGAGATAGGGTCTCACTGTGTACCCAGGCTGGCCTTGAATACATAGTGATCTTCCTGCCTCAGCTTCCTGACTGCTAGGATTATGGGCATATGCTACCACACCCAGACTAAATAATCTTACTCCTTTTAAATTTATGCTGAGCTGGGCTGAGGATATAGCTCAGCGGCACAAGCGCCTGCCTGGTAAGAGCAAGGTCCTGAGTTTGATTCCTAGCACCAAAAAAAATTTTCTAGGCTGTGTGTGGTGGTGCGCTCCTATAATCCCAGCACTTGGGAGGCTGAGGCAGGAGGATCGTTGTGAGTTTCAGACCAGCCTGGGCTACAAAGTGAGCTCAAGGCTAGCCTGAACTGCATAGTGAGACTGTGTCTCAAAAGAGACCCCCCCCCCAAAAAAAGAAAAAATGCTGAGCTATAGTAAAGGAAGCATCTAGGAGACTGCAGAGCTCTCCTAGAAAGAAGAAACCCTTCTGTATGAAATCTTGTCTGATGAGCTCAGTGTTCACACATTACTTAGTAGAAAAGAAGGATATCACTAGAGATTCCTGCACTGAGTTGAGACTAATAAACACACTTCCAACCCAGAGTCATAAATCATCTGTGCTCAGTGGTTTGTGAGGTTTATACAATGCCACAGATAAGGCAGACTGAAGTCATAGATTCCTGTGGGTAGAAATGTACAATACGTTGTCAACTATCTTAGGGTTATAGTGAACGTGTATCTGTGATTTTAAAACAGAGTCTGTATTCAGATAACAGTTTTCATTTTTTGCTGTGTTGATTAGGCTCAATTTCAGATTGAATGGTAGGTGGCACAAACTCGATTTAACCTGGTCTCTTCAGCTTGTGTTAATGTGGCTGCATGCTTAAAAATAAACATAGTGCTGGGGTACAGGTCAGTGGTAGAGCCCTTGCCTAGTAGGTGCGAGGCCTTGAGACCATCCCCAGCACTGCAAACAGACAAACAGATAAACAAGGCAGCTCAAAGGGGGTAAGACCATGTTGGCTCGTGCTGTCAGAGGCTGCCGTCCATGGTCGCCTGGCTGTTATTTCTGCCTGTGATGAGGCCGAGCAGTGTGGTAGAGTGGGCCTGGCAGCCAGCACGCAGTGAGGGAACACCAGCGAGCCTGGCCTGTCTGGCCTCCTCCTTTCTTTTTTCCCATCTAGGCCCTCCACTTTTTCCCCCAGATGCAACCCACATTTGGGGCAGATCTTCCTCCAACAGTTTACTGTACTGTGTGCCAATCATCTTTGGAAACATAGGCACAGACTGTGCTTTACTAATTTCCTAGGTGTTCTTCAATGCAGTCAAGTTGACTGTCAAGGTTCTCCAGTGTGAAACATTCCTTGGGTTTAAATCCATCCCATTATCTGAAGTAATGGTTTCATTGTGAAATGTCCTGGTATATCCAGTTAATAGTTATAAAAGCATGTGTTTAGCTACAGTTTTAACTGATTTCTTCTGTTTTAAAAAGGTGGGTTTGTGGGGCCAGGGATATAGCTCAGTGGCATAAGCACCTGCCTGGCACGCCTGAGGTCATGAGTTTGATTCCTGGTACCCCCCCAAAAAAACCCAAAAAACTTAAAATAAAATTAAAAAGTGGGTTTGGTTTATAGGTTTAGTTTTAGGATTTGAGTCCACAGCTTGTCTGATATAGGAGAAGAGTACCACGTAGGAATTGACAGGCTTACGTTGGTTCTGGCTTTGCATTAGCTCACTGGTGTTCCCTCTCTGTGTGCTGGCTGCTGTGCCTTCTCCACCACACTGCTCGGCTTCACCACAGGCAGAAATAACAGAGCCAGGTGACTGTGGATGGCAGCCTCTGAATTTGTGAGCCAAAGTAATCTCACCTCCTATGAAACGTGCTATTTTCTTATCCATTAGATATTCACAAATCTTTTTTCCTTTATTTTGGTAGTGGTCCTTAAACTCAGAACCTTGTACTTACAAGGCAGGTGCTGTGCCACTGAGCTATTTCCCTGACTCTGCTTATCTAGTAAATGAATAGTTAGACTATTGGATTAATAAGGGCTCTTTTACCTCCATTTTTATGGTTGTAGTTTGATTTAAGCCCCAGATTCTAACTCTAATTCTTTGAGATATTTGACAAAGTAAGCAAAACATTTTAGTCAGCCGGTTTATACCTGGGTAGATATCCTTTCTGAAGTAATCTCGTCACCCCTGAAGATCAGGTTATTCTGTAAGATGCTTGTCTCTCTCCGCAGGCGACATGCTACTGCAGGCCCTAGACTTGCTGCCCTTGCTTATCCAGACAGTGGAGAAGGCAGCCTCCCAGAGCACTCAGGTTCCCACCGTCACGGAAGGGGTTGCTGCAGCCTTGCTGCTCTCGAAGCTCTCAGTGGCCGACTCACAGGCTGGTAAGGTTCCAGAGATGTTCAGGGTGGCTGGTGACAAGGGCATCTTTCAGAGTCCTCAGGAGGAGTGCCTTGATGTTTAGGGTCAGCTCGTCAGCCACAGGGCTGCCTGTCATCTGTAGGGAGGGGCCTTAGGGTCACATTGGGCAGTGGGGAGGCAGCCAGGGGACTCTTGTTACTGTTCTTCATTCTGCTCTGGGACATAGCTTTGTAGATGAAACCCAGACTCCTGGGTTTAGTATCAGGGGTGTTTTTTTGTTTTTGTTTTTTTTTACTTGCTTATATATTCTTGGTACAAAATTGAAAAACTGTAAGAAGGGATAATGTGAAAAGGTTCTCCTTAGCCCTGTCTTTCAGGCACAAAGTTCTCCTCTTTGGACAGTATTACCAGTCTTGTATCCAGATATAGTTTATGTGTAATGAAACATGCTGGGTGAAAAACTATATATACCACTTGGGGAGATAGCTCAGTGGAATAAGTGCCTGCCTGGCAAGTGCAAGGTCCTGAGTTTAATCCCTGGTACTGCAAAAAACAAACAAACAAACAAAAAACCACAACACTATGTATACCATATTACATCCCAAACATACCTTATAAAAATAATTTTAAATCACAAAAAGTGCCTTCTCATTCTTTTCTGTGGCTTCCTAGTATTCCATGTTGTCTTTAGTTCATCTCTGTGTTAACATTTCATTGCTCTGTCAAATTAGAGAAATCAATTTAAAGGAGGGAATGCTTAACCCGTCACCTAAAGGGCACCAAGTCATTAACGCATGGTCCGTTGGGGGATGTTTTAGTCACTGCATCACTGGGACACATAGTACCCACAACTTAAATGAGGCTTATTTTAGCTCATGATCTTGAGAAGCTTTGGTCCATAGCCACCTGGTTCAAAGAGAGGAAGGGCGTGGTAGAAGGATCTAACAGAGAAAGCTGCTCATGTCGTGGTGGCCAGGAAGCAGAGAGAGAAAGGAGGAGATGGGAGGAAGACGCACCCTCCCAGGTGATGGCCCCAGTCATTTGCCTCTTCCAACTACGCCCCCCTCCCAGCAGTGCTCGGCAGCTGAACTGACTGGTGGGTGAATTCACCAGTGAATACAGCAGCCCACGATCCAGCCCTCTCCATCTTTGAGTGAATGAAAGTTTTGGGGGACATTCTAGCTCCAAATCATAATGGGGTACCTCAGATTCAGCCTGTCGTAGCCCTTCGCCTCCTGCAGGTGTGCACAGCTGAACTTCCTGTAAGGAGAAATGGAGTTCGTGTCTTCATGTATTTTGTATGCCAAGACTGACCCCGGGGGGGGGGTGCAAGATGACCATGAGTTTGCTTCATCAGATTTCAGGGTGCTTATCACTCTGCAGCAGGAGCAAGGAGATGCAGAGATAACCTCTGTAGTGTAATAGGATATGTAACATTAGAGCAGTTTTGAAGGGAAGGCTGCTTTGAGTTTGGGGGGTTATTGGGAAAGGCTTCATGAAGGAGGAGACATTTACGCAGGAGCCCTGAGTGCCCAGAAGGATCTCACTTTCACGAGAGAAGGCACATGTGTGAGTCCAAATAGCTCCAGTCAGGGAGGGGCAGCACGGGCCACAGTGAAGACACCTCAAATATTCTGACTTGGTGCCTGGGTGGGTGGGAATCCCAGAGAAGTGGCTTGCTCCCTATGGGCAGCAGGGGACCACTAGAAATTTTCATACAAGAAGTGATACCACCAAGGTTAAGATTAGTTCTTCAAACAGAAGGGCAATGACCCTAGGACTGACTTAACCCTGTCAGGGTCTTTCAAAGCCCACTGCAGCAGTTTCAGGATAGAGCTGCCCAGCCCTGGGAGCCTGTTCTGAGCTGTGGTGACTTTTGGTTTCTTGCAGAGGCCAAACTAAGCAGTTTCTGGCAGCTGGTTGTGGATGAGAAGAAGCAGATTTTCACTTCTGAGAAATTTCTGCTCATGGCCTCAGAAGATGGTAAGTAACTTGGAGCCAAGTCTCTTGGGAGATCTTCACAAAGGACCTGTCCTTGATCATCTTTTTGGCCAACTGGATCTGCAAAAGCCCAGACCAGAGAACCTAGCCAACAACTTGGTTGTCACTGGAATACATTCATTCCCATGGGGAATGTCAGGCTGGGGAAGCAGGGAGGCCCCTGGGAGAATTGTAGAGACAGCTCGCAGTGTTAGCTGTAATTATAGCTGATTGGGTAATTGGTGCTGTGTCAGATTTTCTTATGCTAAGAAGAGCTGAGAAGTTCTGGTGGAGTGTGTCAGGCTCTACGCTCCCACCAGGAGACATAGAAACTACTGGTTTCTGTCTCGGCAGAAAAGGAACAGTTGCTCTCTAAACGTATGTGTAAAATTCTAGGTTGTCTTAGAGGAATCTGCTGCTAATTAGTGATTTGAAAAATCTTTTGACTCACAAATCACAACACCCTATTAGTGAGCTACAACTGTTAGTCACTTCCTAGTTTCTAAAAAAAGTTTTAGTCGGTTTTTGCTTAGAAAATACATGTAATATAATTAAAAAATAAAAGGCACAAGAAGGTGTACATTGAAAATTACATGCCCATTTTGATGTCTGGCCATAGATAACCAATTTTATCAGATATATATGTAAACAAGTAACTTAATGTTTTAGTTTTCTCCCTTTTCTGTACAAATGGTAATGTGTCTTCTGTTTACACTGTGCCTTCTAGTCTTAGACATCAGTCTATTTCTAATGTATAAAGAGCTTCCCTATTTCTCTTGTAGAATTTTGCAGTAATTTTAGTTACTAAAAATATATTTTCTGTTATTTAAAAATACCTTTGCCCATAATAAGCAAGAAAGAAGGAAATAAAAATGAGCCATAACTTTACATCCACTCATAATCGGGCTGGGATATAGCTCAGTGGAATAAGCACCTGCCTGGCAGGTACAAGGTCCTGAGTTCTATCCCTGGTATCACAAAAAACAAAACAAACAAACAAATACATCCACTCATAATCACATTTACACTTCAGTGTTAATTTTTTGTTTGTGTATGAGTGTGTGTGTGTGTGTGTGTGTGTGTGTGTATACATGCATGTATGCAGATGTACTTGTTTCAAAAAAACATTTTCACTGTTTCTTCCCCTCCCAGCCCTGTGTACTGCATTGCATTTGACAGAGAGGCTTTTTCTGGACCACTCGCATAGACTCACCGGCAACAAAGTTCAGTACGTCAGGCTTGCTTACCTTGTCCCTGGGGCCAGACAAGGCAGCCTGTGACAGGAGCCTGAGAAGTGGGGATGGGTGAAGGGTTGGCTGTGGAAAGCCTTGCCCCCTGGCCTGCCCAGGGCCATCTGTCCCTGTGCTTGCAGGCAGTACCACCGGGCACTGGTGGCTGTGCTCCTGAGCCGCACCTGGCACGTGCGCAGGCAGGCTCAGCAGACCGTTCGGAAGTTGCTGTCCTCTCTTGGGGGCTTTAAGCTGGCCTGTGGACTCCTGGAGGAGCTGAAGACTGTCCTCAGTTCCCACAAGGTGAGGGTTTCTGGACCTTATAACTGGGGCTCTTGTACTCAGATGACCTGCTTTTTTCCCAGGAGGTTGGCTGGGCCACTTCTGGGTGGCTCTCTCACCCAGACTCTATGATGTCAGAATCTTCTGCATTGCCCCTGAACTTCTAAAGCATTTTCTTTCATATAATTCCTTTTCCCTTTCAGACTCTTTTCTTTACCTTCCCATCCTTTTTGATCTGTAGCTCAACCTTTTTTCTCCAAATGTGTTTCTCCCCTGATTTTATGTTACTTATTTTATTTGGTACTGGGAATCGAACTCAGGACCTTGCACTTGCCAGGCAGGCGCTGTGCTGTTAAGCTACATCACCAGCCCTCTCCCTTGATTTTAAACACTGTACCATTTTTACTTTTTAAAAAATATTTTTGGGCTGGGTGTGCACATGCCTGCAATCCCAGCATTTGGGAAGCTGAGGAGGAAGATTGCTGAAGGTTCGAGGACAACCTGAACTATAGAGTGGAATCCTGTCTCAAAAAGACAAAAAAGAAACAACAAACAAAAAAATATTTTGTTTGCAGCACCCTTTACACTCTCTAGCCCAGGCTGGCCTTGAACTTGTGGAGATTCTCTTGCCTCAGCATCTGAGTGCTGGGATTACAGGCTTATGCCACTGTGCCCAGTTTAATCATTTAAAAAGCAATGTCTACTTGTTTTCCCTTACGTTTTTTCATAGCACCTTTCAGGCAGATAGGGCTTATAATCCTATTATCTGAGCTGTTCAGGGTTCCAGGAGCTGGCATGGGCTCCCCAGATCTCTAGCCAGTGGAAGGAAGACCTGGAAGTTGACCCTAAAGGCTGGACTCCTATTTCAGAGCTCTGTGTGCTGCACCTCACTGTCTCCCTCCCTAAGGCAGCTAGGAGCCTGTGGGCCCTGTGTTGGGTCTCCTGGACCAATTTCCATTTCCTTCTGTTCCCCACAGACCTGTCAGGTCTAGTCACAGGTGCTTTGTTCTTCCAGGCCTGTAGTTCCTAGTATAGGAAGCTGAACATCAGTCCCTACAGCAGCAGGTACCCCAGAGAGCAACAGGAAGGAGAGGCACAGTGTGTGGTGTGTTTCTCCCTAGTGCTATGCCTGCACAGGGCTCCAGGTACCAGGGACTCACATGTTGTCTCCATGCAGGTGCTGCCCGTAGAGACTCTGGTGACTGACACTGGAGAGGTGGCTGAGACAGGCAAGGCCTATGTGCCTCCAAGGGTCCTGCAGGAGGCTCTGTGTGTTATTTCTGGTGTGCCGGGGCTTGATGGTGATATCACTAATATGGAACAGTTGGCCCAGGAGATGCTGATCATCTCCCATCACCCATCCTTAGGTCTGTGGTTGTGGTGGGTATGGGAGAGGTGGTGACTCTGTTGGGCAGGATGTGAGCAGGCTGGGCAGAAAGCTTCAAAGAGCCCCCTTCCCTCCAGTGGCAGTGCAGTCTGGACTCTGGCCAGCGCTTCTTGCCAAGATGAAGATTGATCCTGAAGCCTTCATCACCAGGCATCTAGATCAGATCATGCCCAGGATTACCACACAGAGTCCCCTGAACCAGGTGATGGACATAGGAGCTGGTGATCCCCTTCCTAGGCTACATGAAGGGAGGGCTAAACAAGGGGAGGAGTGGTGAAATGTGGGCTTGGACACTTGGTTGTAAAAGACAGAAAATGCAAACTGGTTTAAGCACAAAAGCTTCCTGCCTCGTGTGCCTCCAAAATACAAGGAGATGACTGGTTTGGGCTGATGTCTTGGAACATCACATCCCATCCTTCTGTGTCTCTTATCTCTGCTGTTCAGGCTGTGGGCTCCATTCTCATGTCTCCTTTCTGGGTGGTAAGAGAGCTGAGTTCCAGGCTCATACCTTGTTCCTCTAACAACTCCAGGGGGAAAAGCATGCATTTTCCAATAATATCAGCCAGCTCAGGGTCACATTGTCTGGCTTGGCCTGGCTTGGTTCCTGTGCTCATCCCTGAGCCTGTCCATCCTTCTGGTCCAGGTTGTGTGCCTACCTCCGGAGAAGACGAGGGTAGCTCCACCTGGGTTCTGGGCATTAAGAGTGCAGAAGGTTTCTGTCCCCCAAAATCATGGTGCTATTCCCAGACTAAGGAGTAGCTGCTGAGTAAGGCAGGCACAAACTACAGCTGTCTGCTCTGGTAGGCTCTGTTCAGAAAGAAAAGGCTATAGTAGGAAGGAATCCCAACTGCTATGGGCATTTAGGCATGACAGAACTGCTCTTCAGTGCCAGTATTGGCACAGACTGACTGTGTCTGTGTTTGCCTGGCAGTCTTCCATGAATGCCATGGGCTCCCTTTCCATCCTGTCCCCGGACCGGGTCCTTCCACAGCTCATCAGCACCATCACCACTACTGTGCAGAACCCTGCTCTGCGCTTGGTGACGCGAGAGGAGTTTGCTATTATGCAGACCCCTGCTGGGGAACTGTATGACAAATCCATCATCCAGAGGTGAGACTGCACTAGTGGGCTCAGTTGCCTTTCTTCCCCAAGCCCTAGTCTTCCTGCTTATGTGACGGGGGACAACACCTCCTTCTAGTATTTTGAGGAACAGACAAAGTAGTCTGTCTGTTCACTGGGTGAGCACCTGCTGTGTTCCAGACCTGGCAGTTAGGCCCTGGATTCCAGAGTGTGTCAAGCATCTGGCACTGTCCTTGTGCGTAGTACTTAAAAGCTAGGTGGGGTTTCGTGGCTGCTGGGGGTTGAGGGCCCTAGTGGCTCCTTTCAAGCTAGCTAATCACTGTCTGTATGTTTCAGTGCCCAGCAGGACAGCATAAAAAAGGCCAACATGAAGCGAGAGAACAAAGCTTACTCCTTCAAAGAGCAGATCATTGAGCTGGAGCTGAAGGAGGTGAGTGCTTGGAGACATGTCAGTGTGGACACTGGGCTTGGTGGCCTCAGGCAGCTGGCTCTCTCTGCTGCATGTGGGTTGTTCCCCTGGATCATCCTGAGGCCCATTCACACTGTTTTCTTCTATAGCCTCTCCCCACCCAAGTAAAACAAAGCCTGTTTCTCCCTCAGTGCTGCTGCTCAGTCCTATGGCCCTTCTCTCTCCCCAGCTATCTGGCTTCTGAAAGCAGGTGCAGGACCTGGTACAGCAGGATTTCTGGTGAATCCTGGGTTGAGTGACATTCAGCTTTTTTTTTTGTCTTTTTTGAGACAGGGTCTCAATATGTAGTTCAGGCTGGCCTTGAGCTCACTTTGTAGCCCAGGCTGGTCTCAAACTCGTAATGGTCCTCCTGCCTCAGCCTCTTGCATGCTGGGATTACAGGCGCGAGCCACCACGCCCACTGATCTATTCAGCTTTGAACAGATCTGGTTCTAATGGGAACAAGAGTGCATGGGACTCTAGCCTGTCTCAGCCTGCACTTTTCCCTTGGTCTTGTATTTCACTTCTTAACCTACATGGGCCCTTCTCAAGAGAGGTAAACCCACATCCACCTGTCCACAGTATGCCTTGCTTTTATGACAGTTCTCTTGCTTCACAATCACCTCCTTCATGTATTTGTTTACTTGTTTCTTCTTTGCCTTCACCTGCTAGATTGTGAGCTGAGTGAGGATCTAGAGGTATCTGGAGCATCTGGAACAGTGCCTGGCGTAGTATAGGTGTTCAGTGAATGGTTCTGAAAGAGCAAATGATACCTCTGCCTTTTTATCTCCAGCCACCTGAGTAGGCTTTGTCCAGGCTTCAGCTTACACTGTGGGCTAGCTCTAGGGAGGGTCTGGGCAGGAGAGGAGGCTAAAGTTTTGACTGAAGCGATGTGGTCTGGAGTATAATGTGGGACATCTTATGTCTCTAACATAAGAGTCCTACTTGCTTTTGTCAGCAGAGACTCCGGTAAAAGAAAAAGAAAAAGCCTTCTCTACTGCTTTCTCCATTCTATAGACCTCAAATGGCTATGGAATTTGTGGGGGCTGATGGAGGCCACATGGTGGGGCTTGGGGCCCATGTCACAGATTTGGAGCTGGCCTGGTACTTTTCATGGAAGCAAGCTCGCCTTCCTCTGGCTGGGAGATGGGTCTGTTCCCTAGAGATGGAATTGGTTTGCTAACCCTGACCCTTCAGGAGATAAAGAAGAAGAAAGGCATAAAGGAGGAGGTGCAGCTAACTAGCAAGCAGAAGGAGATGCTGCAGGTCCAGCTGGACAAGGAGGCACAGATTCGGAGGCGACTGCAGGAGGTAAGTGGCGCCATCACCACCTTCCCGGGCTGGAGGTGCTGTGCAGCTATGCCGATTCCTTGATTCTCAGAATGGGGCCCTGCTAATCTGGCCTCTGGTGGCTCTGCTTGCAGCTAGATGGGGAGCTCGAGGCGGCGCTGGGACTCCTGGATACCATCCTGGCCAAGAACCCATCTGGCCTAACCCAGTACATCCCTGTTTTGGTTGACTCTTTCCTGCCCTTGCTGAAATCTCCCCTCGCTGCTCCCAGGATCAAGAACCCCTTCCTGTCTTTGGCTGCCTGTGTTATGCCCCGAAGGCTCAAGGCTTTAGGTTTGTCCTTGTTTATTTGATGTGGGGATGGCCCAGGGCACTCTGGGAGGTGGCAGGGATGCCCTTGAGTGCCTTTGGAGGAGCATGTGGTGACTCACACTGCTGAATTCTCTTTTCATAGGAAAACAACCTGTGGAACCTCAAGCTAGTCTTGGGAGCGGCATAGTACGTCCGCTCCTCTCCATTTGTGCCTTGTTTGCCTTCACTCAGAACCAGGTTTTAGATACTAGCCAGTGTCCCATCTTTCTGTAGTGATTTTGAAGCTATGACATTAAGTTCAGGGGCAGCGAGGATGGTTTACCCCAGCTAGTCAGTGTAGCCCAGAGCTGAGCAGCTGTGTGTCAGTAGTGTCATCTTTAGTTCTCTGTTAGGTCTGAACAAAGACCAGGCAGGGCAGCTAGGAATTACGATAGCCTTATTTTTATGGATTGTTTCCTTCCTAGCCTGAAGAGTATGTTCCTGAGGGTGGAACTTGTGATTGTTTAGAGTGACACTGTCAGTCAGTGCATATGGAACCTGCCAGAAACGTTACCTGGTTGGCTGGGCTTGTTGCATAGAAGAAGGTGGAGGTGCCATGTGGCTAGAGTATTGCTCTGTCTGATTAACCCCTGGTGGTCTGTGTCTTCTCAGAGTATATTTGTAATTTCTTGAGCAGCTGGAGGACAGCTTCTGTCTACCTACTTACTCTCTAGTACTGTCATGAAGATCAAGGGAGAAATTAGGTGGATGACATTTTGATGAAGAAAAGAGATTATTAATTCATAGGAAGGAGGCACTTCTTTGGGTCCCTCTTTGGTGCCTGGGAAAGCTTCTCTCCTTGTTTGGGTCACCCCAGCTGGGTCTCATCTCTTCTTCACAGGAGCTTTGCTGAGCCATGTGACTCTGCGCCTGCTGAAGCCAGAGTGTGCTCTGGATAAGCCCTGGTGCCAGGAGGAGTTGTCAGTGGCCGTAAAGAGGGCGGTGACACTGCTGCACACCCACACCGTCGCTAGCAGGGGGGGCAAGGGCGAGCCAGGTATGAGATGGCAAGGCGCCAAGGGCCCCCGGGGTGGTGGGAGCTGGTGTGGGAGAGGTAGGAGCTACAATGTCACCTGAGTTCCCTGAGTCTGTGGTCTTGGGTAAATCTTCCCTCCTTACCCTTGGTTTCCTCATCTGAAAAATGAAGGGTTGGACTAGTTGGAGAATTTTGGAGTCCAGGCCTCCTATTCTGTGAGTCACAGTGATCCTGCTAAGAGTTTACTTTGGCATTGTCATCTCTGTTCAGTCTCCCATTCTGGAACTAGATAGTGTTTGAGGTAGAAGCAGGTTGGTTTTTGCACTGGACTACCAGCCATCATCCTGTTGCTCTGCTGCATGCTTCCAGTCATCCAAAGGGCCTCCAGCTTCCCCTGCAGCCACCTGGTCTAAGGCTACACAGGCGGCAGTGGCCCAGGACCGTACCTGCTGTTTGCTCTTGCAGATGCTGCGCCCCTGTCAGCGCCAGCCTTCTCCTTGGTCTTCCCACTACTGAAGATGGTGCTGACCGAGATGCCCCACCATGGTGAGGGGGAAGAGGAGCAGATGGCTCAGATTCTTCAGATCCTTACCGTCCATGCCCAGCTGAGGGCCTCCCCCAGCACCCCACCTGGGCGTGTGGATGAGGTAGGCAGGATCTGTTCTCCCCTTGTTTTTAAGGAGGTTGGGGAGGCAGGCACTTGACCCATGAACACTTCTGATGGTGAGGTAGAAGGTGTGTTTATTCCTACAGCAGCCGTACGCATAGTGTGCTGGGCTTTGTAATGGACTGGGCTGCTTTTATACAACTGTCTTCTCTGGGTTTCCATCCATGTCAGTGTGTATCTTTTATTGATTGTATTGGCTATATGAGAGCTTAAGCGGTCATGCGCCGTGTTCTGTCTCTTTACCTGTTGATGGTATTTTACGGTTGTACTGACATTTCCCCATTTTGACCAGCTCTTGTGTGTCTATGCCCCCTACGTACTCCACGTGAACACTGCCATAAGGATTTGTGTTGAATGTGGACTTGCTAGACTGTATGGCATGTTCTAAGCTACCTTCTCACTAAAAGTTAGTTTCATTTTCTCTAAACCTAGCAGCTTCAGGTAATATGAATATTGCCAGTAATGAGTGATTCATTTTATTTTACTTTTTTTGTTTTTAGCCTTTGGTTTTTTGAGATAGTATCTTATTAATGTAGTTCAGGCTGACCTTAACTTCACTATGTAGCCCAGGCTAACCATGAACTCTGAGCAATCCTCTTGCCTCAGTCTTCCTTTTTCGGCCTTGCGAGTGCTGGGAGTACTGGTGTTCACCACCCTCTCCCCCAGATATCTTGCATTTTTTTACTTGCAAATTTGAGCTTTTTTCACTTATGGTCCACCCTGTATTTCATAGTCCAAATTTCAAGCAAGTTTCAGAGTTTATTTATATTTAAGATCTGTGGATTATGGGTAGCTGGGGTTAGCACCTCTGGACCAAGTGAAGTTTCTACAGTGGAATCAGTTATATGTCCTACAGCAATCCCCTGTGGGTAAGGGGGTGCCAATTGCTTGGCCATTAAGTATGGTTACAGACTTTGCCCACAGCTTCATCCTGGCTTATCTGCTATTCTCTCTGTCTCTCCCAGAATGGCCCGGAGTTGCTACCTCGTGTGGCTATGCTGCGTCTTCTGACTTGGGTGATTGGGACAGGCTCACGCCGCATACAGGTGACCTGTTTTCCAGTTGGCTGATGTTGTAACCCTGACCTCAGGTCCTGGCATGGGTGGTCAAGTCCTACTGGAGTGCTCTCTCAGCCCTTGCTTTTGGAATAGGGTAGAAGGGCAGCATTTGAAAGCCAGTCTGACTGTTTTCAACTAGCGAGGGGTTTTACTGGCCTGGCCTGGGGCTAGGGTCTTAGCTCTCATAGGCTGAGGGGTGGCTATTCTCAGTTCAGAGCCTTCTCTGAGTCCCTCAGCCTGTCACCTGCTCCCACTGAAGTAAATGACTTGCTGAACTGAACCAGTGTGTTTATGTCCTGCTCAGGTTCTGGCCTCAGACACCCTGACGACCCTATGTGCCAGCAGCAGTGGTGAGGATGGCTGTGCCTTTGCAGAGCAGGAGGAAGTGGATGTGCTGCTCTGTGCTTTGCAGTCCCCATGTACCAGTGTGCGCGAGACTGCACTCCGAGTATGTTCCCACTGTCTCAAGAGAGCTCTGACGCATGCCTGTCACTCTGTGGAGGTGTTGGAGCTTTATGATGGGGATTTGAAAGAATATGTCACCCTGATGGCAGGTCCTAGATGAAAGAGAATAGGTCACAGGATGGGTTGGTGTCCTTTTAAGAACTGGAAAATTAAGCAATTGCTGTGATCTATCATGGTCTATTTTTTTCTTGGGAGATTTTGCCTAATTTTAAAACTGGAACATGGATCTTGTAGTATTATAGACAGTCTAACTCACAGTATTAGTGCACTTATTCAACATACCACCTGCACTTGGCTGGCTCCTTCCTTCCCCGCTCCCTCCCCTGCCTTTTCTTTCCCTTTTCCTCTCTTTCCTACCCCTCCTCTCCCTTCCCCTCCCCTCCCTCCTCCCTTTCCTTCCCTTCTCTTCCCCTGTCCTCTCCTACCGTCCCCTGTTCTCTCCTTTTCTCTTCTTTCCTTTTCTTTCTTTTTTCTTTCTTTTACTGTACTGGGGATTGAACCCAGGGCCTTTGCATTTAGTCACATCCCGAGCTGTTATTTTTTGAGACAAGTTCTCATTAATCACTAAGCTGTCCTGGCTGGCTTTGAACTTGCAGTCCTCCTGAGTGCTGGGGCTACAGATATATACCACTGTCTCTGACTGTACTGTTCTTGGTGGCTTTTGAACCGTAAGTAAAAGTTGCCTTAGAATGATAAGACAGTGGTTCCCAAATGCTGATCCATGTCTTCTTGCTATTCATAGGTGATGGTTTTGTCTGGCACTTGTCAGTGTGAAAAATGATGGCACTGTGGTAAATTTTCTTAGAAATTCTTCCAACAAAGGAAACACTTTTTGTACGCTTTTATCTTGTTTACTTAAAGTTATTAATTTTTACATTAAAACAATTATACCACCATGCACCATCATTTCACACAAAAGAGCATTTTTTTTGGCAGTAGAGATTGACCCCAGTACTTTGCACAGGCTGAGCATACACTGTACCACTGAGCTATATCTGCAGCCCCCAGAAATTAATTTGAGAAGACTCTGAGCAGGTAGCTAATTGAGCTGATTCCTAGCACTTCTTTTTTTTTTTTAATTAATTTTATTGGTGCAGTTTGATATATATAATGATCACATTCATCATAGGGAATTCATACCTGTACGTGGTATATCTTGATTCTTCTTTTTCTCCCCATTCCCCTCCCCTCCCTTCAGCCCTTCCCCTCCTTGCTTACAAAAACATTGTTTCCATTTTTTCCTTCTATTCTCTTTATTGTTTGGTTTTTTTGAGACAGGGTCTCACTATGCAGCTCAGGCTGGCCTTGAGCTCACTTTGTAGCTCAGGCTGGTCTTGAACTCACAACGATCCTCCTGCCTCAGCCTAGTGCTGGGATTACAGGCATGCACCACCACGCCCGCCCTCCTTCTATTCTTTTTTTCCCTTTTCCATCCCTTCCCATCCCGTCCCCCCTTGCTTTCTACCCTTCCCATTTGAATATTTTCTTCTTGCTTCCCAGTTTTCCCCTTGCTGCCCTCCCCCCTTTGCCTGTCATCCACTTTGGTCCTTATATACCCTTTCAGTTTCTCTGATTCCTAACACTTTTATACCAGCACTGTCCAGTGGAACTTTCTGTACTGGTACAAATATTTTCTATCTGCTTTCTGATGCAGCCACTTGGACTATGTTTGGTATAACTTATTATAGTTCTTTTTAATTAACTTAACTTCAACTAACCACATGCACCAAATGATTGTATCTTGGACATTATAACCCAGAGGATGATAAAAATGTAGGTCAAAGGCTGCTCTGAGAAGTTGAGTCTCACGCAGTCTGACCCCTTTCCTCCCAGGGACTGATGGAGCTTCACATGGTGTTGCCAGCCCCTGATACTGATGAGAAGAATGGCCTGAACCTGCTGCGGAGGCTCTGGGTGGTCAAGTTTGACAAGGAGGAGGAGATCCGGAAGCTGGCCGAGATGTGAGAGCCAGTGAGAGGGTGCTTTCTCCTGCTCGGTCTTCTCTCTCTTAGGAAATAACTGGGCCAGTGTGCTCAGACTCCAGTGAGAGAAGGGTAGGGTGGGGATTGATGGAGCTGGTGCTATAGTTCCTTGTCTGACCAGCCGCCACTTCGGTTTGCTGCAGGCTCTGGTCAACCATGGGCCTAGATCTGCAGCCAGACCTCTGCTCCTTGCTGATTGACGATGTGATCTATCATGAGGCAGCAGTGAGGCAGGCTGGGGCTGAAGCCCTCTCCCAGGCTGTGGCACAGTATCACCGACACGCAGCAGAGGTCATGGGCAGGCTTATGGAGATCTACCAGGAGAAGCTGTATGTGAGTAACCTAGACAGCTGCTGTGGGCTGGTGGCATGAGGTTGGTTGGACTCTGTTCAACCCCCAAACTCCATCTAAGAGTGTGGGGCTTTTGGTGGCTCAGGCTAGCTGTATTCTGGTACCTGGGCCATTGGTCTGCCTGGCTGAGTAGGGGTGAATAATGAAGGGCATTTACTCACTTGTCTGTTGCAGCGGCCGCCCCCAGTGCTGGATGCTTTAGGTCGAGTCATTTCAGAATCTCCTCCAGATCAATGGGAAGCCAGGTATGACTCTGCTACTGTCTGGTTCCTCTCGGAGCTTTCAGAGAAACAGCATGTTAGCTGGGGTGGGCGACGTGAGGAGGCGGCAGGTGACAGAGCAGAGCGAGGTGGTATAGGTGCAAGATAAGAGTCAGACTGCCACGGCGGGCCCCTTGCCTCAGCTGGTCAGTGCGCCTGTCTAGTAAACAAGAGTCAGACTGCCCTGAGAGAGACCTGAGCTCAAGTGCTGGCTCCTTTGGCGCCAATTCTGTGCCCTTGGCCTGGAGCTCTTATTCTTCAGGCTGTTGTTTCCTCATCTGTTTGAAGGGTGTGGTAGAAGAACCTACGTTGAAGGTTGTTGGAACTGCTCTAGTGACAGTGTGTAAAGTGAGCAGTGAATGTTAGTTTCCTGCCTCCTACTTCCCATGAGTAGTAGCTGGAGGGGGATAGGCTGAGAACAGGTGTGATCTTGGAAGATACCTCCCATAAATGTTTTGTTCTTGTTGGCTATTTTGTTCTTTTTTGTCTTTTTGAGACAAAGTCTCACTGTGCAGTTCAGGCTGGCCTTGAGCTCACTTTGTAGCCTAGGCTGGTCTCGAACTTGGAATGATCCTCCTGCCTGAGCCTCCCAAGTGCTGGGATTACAGGCATATGCCACCATGCCTGGCTTGTTGTTTGTTTTTTGAGGTGGGGTCTCCCTATGTAGTTCAGGGTGGCCCTGAGCTTACTGTGTAGTCCAAGCTGGCCTTGAACTCATGGTGATCCTCCCTGCCTTAGTCTCCTACTGGCACAGAGGAGGCTTTGGAAACGCCTGATAGTGTTATTTTTCTGAGTGGCTGGCCCTGCATTCAACACCTCTGTATGGCTTGTCAGTGTGGAGTGGTATATAGACTTTTCTTAGTTCATTTCTTTTTCATTCCAGACCATCAAATAGGGATAGGATCTAAATTCTTTGCTCTAGTAACTTTCTGAAAAGAACAATGCCCTTTTAGAATATGTTCCCTTCCAAAGGCCTACGTGTCAAATTCTTTTACCTCTCTTCTCGCACAACTGTCTTGAAGGTAGAGGGTGGGCACTGCACTCACATACGGAGAAACACACAGAGTAGGTGCTCTGCCCAAGGACACACCTTAGCAGGTAAACTCAGTGTAGATGTCTGGTCTTCATTTGACAAGTGGGTTGCTCAAAAAAATTGAGCAGACACTGGGCAGTGGATTCTAGCAGTGGGCTGAGGACTATGTATGACCCCAGAATGGTGTTTGCTGCCATCTGGCTCCTGTCTTCATATACTGGCACTGATGCCATCAGCATAGGAGGCCCTGCCTGGCTTTTACCCGCCCGTACACTCCCACTTCTTCCCCAGGTGTGGCCTGGCCTTGGCCCTGAACAAGCTTTCCCAGTATCTGGACAGCTATCAGGTGAAGCCACTCTTTCAGTTTTTTGTCCCTGATGCCCTCAACGACCGAAACCCAGATGTCCGGAAGTGCATGTTAGACGCAGCCCTAGCAACACTCAATGCCCATGGGAAGGTAAGAGGTTCTCGGCCAGCTGAGGAGATGGGGTTGAGCACTGGACAGAGAGACCCTGAGCGTCAGAAATCCTGCAAGGCACTAGCCTCTGATGGGAAATTACATTTATATCACCTTTGAGCCAAAAATACCCTGAGGGTGTTAAATTCATATAAACCTACTGTAGTCCGGCCTGGTTGGCTCACTTGTTAGAGTCTCTGTCCCAATGTCAGACCCAGGGTTGGTCCTCATGATAGAGAAAGTCACCCTGCTGCAGCCCACAGGATTGACCTGTGGTTTGGGGGGATTGACCTTTCCAGGAGAATGTCAACTCACTGCTGCCAGTGTTTGAGGAGTTCCTGAAGGATGCACCCAACGATGCCAGCTACGATGCCGTGCGGCAGAGCGTGGTGGTCTTAATGGGCTCACTGGCCAAGCATCTGGACAAGAGCGACCCCAAAGTGAAGCCCATTGTTGCCAAGCTCATTGCTGCCCTTTCCACCCCCTCCCAGCAGGTATCTGCTGTCTGGCCTGGCGCCTATAAGCCAGCTGGGGAGTGGGTCCCACGGAAGACAGGCCATGGGATGCTGGGGGCTGATTGGGTTCATCCCTCGCAGTCATCCTATTTCTTAGGAGAGCCTGGTTTATAGTGGATTGCACCTCTGAGGAGAAAGTTATTTTATTCTAACAGATCTCCTAGATACTTCATTTTTTCTACTCACTTGCTAGCTTTTTGTTGTTGTCATCCTTAGTATAAATCTTGCTCTGACAATCTAAAGATTTAAAAAAAAACAAACGGACAGAAACAGATGGGCTGCCCTATGTCGAGCCCTCTCTGTGTGTTTGTCACCTATTGCAGGTGCCTTTTAATGCACCTTGGGGGCCACAGTAAAAGGATTTCTTTTTCTCTTTGTTGAAAACATGAATTTATGTATAATTTCTGTGATGTGCATTTTGGACTACCCAGAGCATCCTCATAAAACTCACAGTTGAAAATAGGCTTCCAAAATTGTGGTCAAATACAGTATCAGAAAACCTAACATGGCCAAGGAGCCCCACCTGGGCAGCAGGCAGCATACCACTTTGCTGTTTTTGAATTGGGCTTCATGAGCTGTGCTGGAAGGCAGGATTAAATGTCTTTTGGTAGTACCTAACTGGTCCTGGTCCTATAGGGCCCAGCCCAATTTCTCTGTGACTTTGACAAGTTTGGAAAAATGACAAATACAAGCTGCTTTATGGAGGTGCAGTAGCATGCTTTTCTTTGGAGATCTTTTTTTTTCTGGGTAGGCCTAGCCTTTGGGGTTTCCCCATGCACCTGGTCTGCAGTTGTTTGTGTAGTCCAGAAACAGCACTTGTGATCTTATGGCTAATACTCTTGGGATGAATAGATTCCAGCATACACCCTGATGGAGCATATGTACCATGACAGATGAAAGGCTGCACTGTGATACCCGCAATAGTGGCTGAGAAGGGGCTTGGGTGTTCTAGTATAGGTGCTGTACAGAGCTACCAGTCACTAGGAACCTGGTGTTGCTGAGCTTGCTGTACTGATGAGGTGGCCTCCCTTAGGTCCAGGAGTCTGTGGCCAGCTGCTTACCACCTCTTGTGCCGGCCATCAAAGAAGACGCTGGAGGGATGATCCAGCGGCTCATGCAGCAGCTGCTGGAGTCAGACAAGTATGCAGAACGCAGAGGGGCTGCATATGGGCTGGCAGGCCTAGTGAAGGGCCTGGGCATCCTTTCCCTGAAACAGCAAGAAATGATGGCAGCGCTTACAGATGCTATACAGGATAAGAAGAACTTCCGTCGGCGAGAGGGTGAGTGTCTCTAAGTTTGGTGCTGCCGCATCATGGCCGGGGTGTGTGTGTGTGTGTGTGTGTGTGTGTGTGTGTGTTGCAGAGGGGCACTTGTGTATGACCCATCACAGCCCCAACCTTGCTGGTTTGGCCTGCGCTTCTAACTCAGTAGCACTTTTGGCTGAGACAGATTTTGCACTTTGAGGTTTAAGTCCTAGGCAGTAATGGATAGCTCCTTCCTCTCTTCCTGTTCTGCTCCATTACATTTCTGCTTTAGATGCAAAGACAGAGGCTGTTGCTGTCGTAGTTAGTCCCACAACTACCAAATGTTTCTGTAGACTGAGGAGGTGGGAGGAGGTGGTCTGCCCCTTCGCTTCCCCACTTCCCTGTGGCAGCCTGAGAAGACATTCTCCAGCTGTCCTGGCTTCTCCCTACAGGGGCCCTCTTTGCCTTTGAGATGCTGTGCACCATGCTGGGAAAGCTCTTCGAGCCCTACGTGGTTCATGTGCTGCCCCATCTATTGTTGTGTTTTGGGGATGGGAACCAGTATGTGCGTGAGGTAAGTCCTGAGGCTGTACGGGAGAAGTAAGAGAGAGCCAGGCCCTGCTCTGAGGAGGCCGCTGGGTGTGGGCATGGCCAGGGTGCCATTGAGGGGACATCAGGTCCCCATCGCTTGAATCCATTCTGTGAGCATCAGAAGCACTCAATACTGTTAAGATATGGTCTCCTCAATGTTCCTAAAGTCCTAACTTATGAGATGTGGTCCCAGCTGTCCCTGTAGGCTCTGGCTTAGGGTCTGACACAACAGTCTACAGTATGTGTTGATCACTGGGGGAACACTAGGCTAGCATCAGGCCTTGACCCTTGCTGGAGTGGAGGCCTCTGAATGTGTTCTCTCCTCCCTTGAGGCTGCAGATGACTGTGCCAAGGCTGTGATGAGCAACCTGAGCGCTCATGGGGTGAAACTGGTGCTCCCCTCCTTGTTAGCTGCCCTGGAGGAGGAATCCTGGCGGACCAAAGCCGGTAAGACCACTCCTTTCTGCCTGTCATTCTCAGCTCCCTGCTCTGAAAACTGCCTTAGCAGAGATCCAGGCGGCCACAGCTTTTGTCCTGTGTGTGTGGTCCCCAGCCCAGGGACAAGGCCAAGAATGCCTTTGGTGCTTGGTTCTCGCATAATTTGTATGCTTTCATGCCCAGAACAGTTCTGACTCCCTAAGAGCCTCCACCCTCAGTTAGGAAATCATGACCCTGAAAGCTTTCTATGGGTTTAAAACCTTCTTCATCCAGTAAAACTTTCTAAAAATATTATCTGATCTGGAATACAATATACAGAACAGATACAAGCAGAGCTGCCCTGGCTGGGGGAGGGTGAAGGTTGGACCCACTTTGCCTACCTTTTGGCCCTCATCCTTCACCAAGACTTCACAGGTCTAACTCAGTTTTTCATTAGTGGACGAGGAAGCTGAGACCAGAGAAACTCAGTGAATTGGCTTTGTGTCACCACCAGGGTCAAGCCAGGAGGCCCTTAGTGTGGCCTCGCCTCTTCCTCTCGCACAAGCTGCCCCTCACCTGGGGTCCCAGTGCTCAGCAGGCCTCTGGGGTCTGTCACTCTCTGCCCTCCTCCTGGGGCCTGCTTGAGCGGTTTGCAGGCAGCATAAATGACTTGGCCTATTCCAGTGACTCAGAGCTGGCACGTGTCTGCTGTCTGCAGGGTCAGTGGAGCTGCTTGGGGCAATGGCATACTGTGCTCCTAAACAGCTGTCGTCCTGCCTACCCAACATTGTGCCCAAGCTCACAGAGGTGCTGACTGACTCCCATGTCAAAGTACAGAAGGCTGGACAGCAGGCGCTCAGGCAGATTGGCTCTGTCATCAGGAACCCTGAGATCCTGGGTAAGCTTCCCTGAGGGCATTGGCCCTGCCCACCCCCCTACTCCAGGAAGTTTGTGTCCATTCAGCTAGGAACCTTGCTAAGGACAAATGTGTTCACACTGAAATAACTTCTAAATGCTGAGAAGCCCTTTTCCTAGAATAGTTAGTCAAAGAGATTTTGGAAATAGTCCGTTCTCCCACTTCTCTGGAGCAGACATCATGGGATGCATAGATAGCAACACCAAGTCATTGGCTCAGGATTAGCTCAGCTGGAAAAGATCAGTGCACTAAGTTGAGCTGTGAGGTCCAGAGGTTGAATGAGTGTTTTGGTTACTTTACTCTCATTGCTGAGACAAAATACCCAATGCCCAAAATTAAGGAAGAAAAGGTTTATTTAACTCATAGTTTGTGGAGGTTTCAGTGTATAATCAGCTGGCTCCAAGGCAGAGTGGGTATGGCACAGGGACAGCACTTCAAGGCCGCAGAAGACAGCAAAAGCAGCAAGAGCAAACAAGCAGGGAACAAACCTCTTTTCCTCCCTTATATTGTAAGCAGGCTACCCCAACCCAAGGGGCGTGAAGCACTCGATAATCTCCATGCCCTCCTCCTACAGGGCTCAGGATGAATACAAAGTAAGCACCCCAGCTCCCTGCTCAGTCACTTAGTTAATTTTCTGAACTTCTCACATTGACACAATGGGCAGCATCCCAGGGCGGTCAGAGCATGTCCTTTTCACCCCAGGATGTAGAACGCTGAGTCACTTAGCCAAGCCTAGACTCCTCAAGTTGACACAATGTATGAACCATAACAGTGACTTTGGACCATATCAGAGCTATCCAAAGTGATAGTTATTTTGGAACTTCCTGTACCATCTCACTGTAGCAGGCCTGGTATAGAGGGGAGGGAGGGAAGGGAAGGGTCAGTCTTTTGTTGATTCTTTTGAGTGGTGAGAAGAAGCTGACTGCTAGGAAGAAACCCAGCCAGCCACCTTGACAGACAGTTTACTTGCTGCTTTTTAAGCTTCAGTTTATTTATTTATTTATTTATTTTAACTGTACTTTTTGTTTTATTTACTCCCTCGGGCTTTCACATTGGGAAGAGACATGGCTCCTTCAAATTATGCTGTAACAAACGTATGCACACAAATTGCTATGGCAGGAGGTGGAAAAACATCTGTCCTCAAAGATGGTAGATAGGCAGGGAACCAGGTTCACTATGGTCAAGTCCCTATTGACAAGCCCTCAAGGCCATCGGGGGTCCAGTTGAGTCGGCGGGGTTACCCCGTGAACTGCCGGGCTCTGCCTCGATGCAGTGTGCCCAGAGGCCTGGTCAAGTCCTCGGGGTTACACCTGCGGAGCACCAGGCTCTGCCCCATCGAGGCACTTCCTGGGGCCTGGTTGAGTCCTTGGGGGAATACTGGCTGGGTTCCACCCCATCAGCTCGCTCCCGGAGGCCTGCTCCAGGACCTCAGGGTTTTCATGTAGCCTAGAGGGAGCTCCCCTACACCCTGAGGCTGCTGAGATCCCTGTCAAAGCCCCTGGGGTCCCCTCATAGGCCATTAGTGTTTCCTTGCAGGCCTCCTGTGCCTCTATGGAGGGTATCCCCACCCAGCTAGAGTATCGGGTCTATACCCTAGTTTCAGGTCTTCGCCTCCTCCCACCTCTTGATCTCCAGTGCTGCCACTCCCTACCCCTTACACAGCTGAGTATTGGGCGTACTTACAATGCTGGGCACAAGTGGCATGAAGTCTCCCCTACCCGTACTCATTGAGGTAGTCCAGAGTGTGTGCTAAGTTTAGTTATTCTAGGAGAGAACTGGAGGATTTTCTCAGGTCTTCTATGTAGAGTATGTTCTTGTCTCTTGGACTCCAGGACTGCTGCTTTTTGTGTAATTTGTCGCTTATGGGTTCATATATGCAAGCAGTATGAAGTCCCTCTTGGTGCTCATATTAGTAGTTTAGGGTGGGTCCTGAAGCACATGGACTCATCCCGTTGCTATCGGGAACACGCATTGAATGCTTGGGTCACCAAGACTCAAGGTGCTCACAGAGGAAGTTCAGAGTGGGAGCTGAAGCCTGGTAATTCAGCTTGTGCTTCCTGCTTGGTGTTGGAGTGAGACAGGTGTGGGGCCATGTGGTTCATGTCCATCTGCAGCTCTCTGTTATTGTTGTGCTCCAGTTCCCGTTTGTTCTTTGACTGCATCTCTGGGAATTGCTACAGCCCTGGGGTCACTGCCGCTACTCCCTGCTGCTCTCTGCTGGTAGTTGTTCACACAGTGGAGAGGTAGAAGGTCACAGCTTCGGAGCAGGCATAGAGCTAGGTGTGGTGGTCTTGGACTGGTTGCTTGGACTCCACCTTGCCTCAGGGTGCTCATTAGAAAGGTTGCTGCAGAGTGGGCATGTTGCTTTGGTGGCTGTTGTAACTTCATCGTCACGCTGGGTTTGATAACACCTCCCAACCGCTGCTGCCTCTTTTCGGGGCTGTGCCTTCTCCACTCTGGCTTTGGCCCAGCTCTCGGAACTCCACTCTCCCCTGGCCAAGTTGGGAGGCTCCCGAGAGCATGGGCCTCCGAAGCTGAAGCTGTGAGTGCTGGAATGAGGGAGCGGGCTGAGGGTGTGTATGGAGCAGTGACTCCCTTTCTCCTTCTCCTCTTCCTCTAACTGTGCCACGGCAGCCCTCCAAGTTTTTCCTCCAGCAGAAGTCTTGTTTACTCTTTCTGAGGGCTTCAGTTCTCATTTCAGATCCTTCCTGGGTCCAGGGGACCCACTTCTTTTGTCTTTCTCATGTTGCTATATTCCAGTGTCTGGGTGGCAACCCTCCAGTAGGATCTTTCTCTGCTGCTTACCCAGTCACCATCTTCCCAGAAGTCTTTTAAGCTTCAGTTTAAAGCATTAATACTTCAACCAGCATATTGTTAGAATTTTTCATTTAGAAAATCATGAGAGTTTTTTATTTTGTTTAATTTTTTGTGGTACTGGGAATAGAACCCAGGGCTTCTCTACCACTGAGTTACATCCCCAGTTCAACTCTTGGTTTTACTTTTATCCTTTTGTTTTTAAGGAATGTTCTAAGATGAGAGTTACATTTTGTTGTTTTAAGAGGAGAAAAGCTTTTTTTAGATAAAGAGAACCATTATGTACCAAGAAGGGTTTTGGTTTTCCAAGAAGCTATAATGATCCTAAATTCAATAGTGCCAAAATATATAAGATGAAATATATAAAACTAAAACTGGGTGTGGTGGGACATTCCTGTGATCCCAGCACTTAGGAGGCTGAGGCAGGAGGGCTGCCACAGCCTCAAGGCCCGCAGGTGCCTGGCCAATAGGGTGGAATTAACAAATGCATTGTCATGGGAGACTTCAGCATAATTCTTTGTTTTTGTTTTTTTGTCTTTTTGAGACAGGGTCTCACTATGCAGTTCATGCTGGCCTTGAGCTCAACTTTGTAGCCCAAGCTGGTCTTGAACTTGCAATAATCCTCCTGCCTCAGCTTCCTGAATGCTAGGATTACAGTGGTGTGCCATGCCCTTCAGCATAATTCTTATTTACTGAAGTCAACAATTCAGTAAGGATACATGGGATACTTGGTTTTGTTTTGTTTTTTTTTTGAGATAGGGTCTCACTATGTGTTGTAGGTTGGCCTTGAACTCACGTATATACTCCAGGCTGACCTTGAAATCATGGAGAGCCTCCTGAGTGCTGGGATTAAAGTATGTGTTACCACACTTGGCAGGATACATGCTTTTTAAAGAAAAATTCATTGCAGCCAGGCAGAGTGGCATACACCTATAATTCTAGCTACTTGGGAGGTTGAGGGGAGAGGATCACAAGTTTGAGACCAGTTTGGGAAATTGGGTCCAACCCTCAGTACTAAAAAAAAAAAACCTTTTTTTTTTTTTGAGACATGGTCTGGTCATGTAGTTCAGACCAGCCTGAACTCACTGTCTGTTGCTCAGGCAGCCCTTGAACTTGCAATGATGCTTCTGTCTCAGCTTCCCAAGTGCTAGGATTGTAGGCCTGCACCATCACACCCAGTGTAATTCATTTGATTTTTATTTAATTTTTTTTCCAGCTTTATTGAGGTGTTATGAGTAAGTAAATATATACTCATGCATATATTTATGAGTACAGTGAGATGCTTTATGTATATCCTGCAAAGTGATTACCATAATCAAGCTAATTAACATAGCCATCACCTCATATAGGTTTTCTTTGTGAGAACATTTAAGGTCTACTCTTTTGGTAAAATTTCAAGTGGACAGCAGAGAATAACTAACTGTGGTCCCCATGTGGAACATGGTGTCTGCAGAACGTCTTCACGCTGCCCAGCTGAGACGTGGCACCTTTGATCAGCATCTTCCCGACCTCCTTGCTTCCATCAGCCCCAAGCTCCTGGCAACCACCATTCCACTCTGCTTCTATGAGTCCCACTTTCATAATGCCCAGCAGCCCTGGGTATTTTTTACACCCAGTCTCATGTCATGCAAGCGTTTTTTGTTTTTATTTGTTTTTCTTGGTACCAGCAATCAAACACAGGACCTTGTGTCTGCCAGGCAGGCACTATGCCACTGAGCTATATCCCCATCCCCGTTTGTTTTTTGAGATAGAGTTTTGCTATGTAGCAGACTGGACTCAAACTTGTGGTAGTCCTCCTGCCTCAGCCTCCTGAGTGCTGGGAGTACAGGCATGTGTCACCATGCCTAGGTGTCAAACAAGTGGAAATGTCTCATTTAGGAATCCAGCATGAACCTTTTATTGTTTTTTAATTGAGATACAATTTTCATAATGTAAAATTTTCTCTTAAAAGGGTATGATTTGGTGGTGCTTAGCATATTCACAAAACTGTGAAAGTCTTACCACTGTCTAATTCTTGGGCATTTCCATCCCTTCAGAGAGAAACTTCATACCCACTAGCAATCATTCTTCATGTCCCCCTTTCCCCCTAACCCTGACAACCATGAACCTACTTTCTGTATGACTTTGCCTATTGGACATTTTCTAAAAATCATACATGTATGTGACCTTTGGTGTCTGACTTCTTTACATAATGGGTTTTTTGAGACAGGGTCTTGCCATGTAGGTCAGGCTGGCCTTGAACTTGCTATGTAACCTTGGCTGGCCTCATACATTGGGATTCTCCTGCCTCAGCCTCCTGAGTGCTAGGATTACAGGTGTGTGCCACCATGCCTGGCAGCATAATGTTTTTGAAGTTCACCTGTGTTGTAGAATGTATCAGAACTTCGTGTCTTTTTATGGTTGAATAATATTCCACTGCACATAATACATCCCAGTCCATTTTACTTCTTTGTACTGCACTTCATTTATTCTTTATTCACTGATGAACGTTTGGCTTGTTTTCACTGTTTGGCTATTAAGAGTAATGCTGCAAGCCAGGCACGATGGCGCACATCTGTAATCCCAGCACTATGGGAGGTTAAGGCAGAAGGATCTCAAATTTTAGACTAATCCAGGCAACTTAGTGTTTGGCAAGACCCTAGCTCATAAAACAGTCTGGGAATGTAGTTCAATGTGAAGGCTCTGGGTTCAATTCCCAGTAATTAAAAAAAAAAAAGAAATGCTGCTGTGAACCTTTGTGTAAAAGTTAGACATTTTTTGTTTTCTTGGTTCCGGGGCTGGGGTTATAGCTCAGTGGAATAAGCACCTGCCTAGCAAGCGCAGGGTCCTGCGTTCGATCCCCAGTACTGCCAAAAAAAAAAAAAAAAAGAAGTTGTTTTCTTGGTTCCATACCTAGGACTGGAATCACTAGGTCATATGATATCTCTGTTTAACTTTTTGAGGAACGGCCAGACTTTCCTGGTGTCCAGATGGTTGCACCATTTGACATTTTCAAAGCAGAGTATGAGTGTCAATTGCCTGCACTTGTCATTATCTTTTTTATTATAGCATCCAGGGTTTAAAGTGGCATTTCACTGTGGTTTTGATTTGCATTTTCTTAAGGACCAGTGATACTGAATATCTTTTAATGTGCTTATGCTGTTTGTACATCTTTGAAATGACTGTTCAAATCCTTTGGCCATTTTTAAATTGCATTAGTAGTTTTTAAAATTGTTGTCAACATGTTTTTGTTTTGTTTTGTTTTTTATGTCTTTTTGAGACAAGGTTTCACTATGCAGTTCAGGCTGGCCTTGAGCTCACTTTGTAGCCCAGACTGGCCTCGAACTCACACCGGTCCTCCTGCCTCAGCTTCCCAAGTACTGTGATTATAGGTGTGTACCACTTTTCCCTGCCAACGTGGGTCTTTATAGTGGTCTTTATAGACTTATAGAAGAGATAAGCTAGGTATTCCTCTAGGAATTCCTTTTCCTGGGGCATGGATGCTGAGTTTTAAGAATTTATTTTATCTGATCTGGGCTATAAGTCCTGTGTGCTTCATTTGTAATACTGGTTAAAGGAACTTTGGTGTCTTCAAACAGTTTTTTTTTCATAAAACCAATATTTGGTTGCTGGTTCCAGAATAAAGCCCTCCATGCCCATGAAACAGTCCTGTGCAGGGTCAGCACTGGTTGTTGCTCAATGCCCATTGAAAACAGCTCACATGTGCCCGGCCTGATTACAGGTTACAGTGCAAAGGCTGATAGCTGCTGCCTTCACAGGGCAACCACCCAGTCCTGCTAGCAAAGGGAGGACGAGTTCTTCAGCAAGCAGCTCCTGGGACTTCAGGGGCGAGGTGCTCCAGGCTCTCTGCTCCTCTGCCCACTTCGGTTTGGGGGTCCTGTGGCTTTGCTACCCCATGGACTTGTGTAAACCAGCCTCTCTCCTGTGTGGACCCGCAGCCATTGCCCCTGTCCTGCTGGACGCCCTGACGGACCCGTCAAGGAAGACCCAGAAGTGCCTGCAGACCCTGCTGGACACCAAGTTTGTGCACTTCATTGATGCCCCATCCCTTGCGCTCATCATGCCCATCGTCCAGAGGGCCTTCCAGGATCGCTCTACAGACACGCGCAAGATGGCGGCGCAGATCATCGGCAACATGTACTCTCTGACAGACCAAAAGGTAGTGGTTAGCTCGGGCTGCTGCAAGACAGATCAGTGGGTGCTGGGTTAGGGTATAGCGTCCCTGCCCACAGCAGGTGGCGGGGAGGTAGGCCCTGGTTCCTGATTTTGATCTTTTGTGTTTTACGCCGCTATGGATTGAACCTAGGACCTCCTGCATGCTAGATGTGCACTCTTAACACTGAGCTACAGTCCCCGTTTTATTCCCATGATTATGTTTTCAGGGGAAAATGGGCCATTTAGGTGGGAGATAGAACTTTGGTCTCTGGGCATCTTCCAGAACGTAGTGCTTTTAGAATGACGTAGTTCTGTTTTGGTTCTTTGCTGAGGTGCCTCACTGGGCCCTATTACCTGACATGGAGGAAAAGCCCACCTTCTCCTTTGACTGTTCAGAGTATTGGTGAAACAGCTGCTACTTTTCCCCCTTGTGAAAGTCTCTTGTCTGGAGTGTTCGTTTCTGTAAGCCTCGTAGAGGAATGGAGTCTAGTTTGGGAGCTTTGCTTTATTTGCTTTCAAGAACTTGCACATGTAATTTCACCACCAGCTCTGCTTTGATGGACAAAAGTGAAAAGTTACATCAATCCTAGAAAATTTAGGAAATTAAAAACATTTTTCTATCCTTTTTTTTTTTTTTTTTTGGTACCAGGAATAGAACTCATGACCTCAGGCTTGCCAGGCAAGTGCTTATGCCACTGAGCTATATCCCCAGCCCTAGAAACATTTTTAAAACACAAAGTTATATACACAGTCCCATAACACTAAAACAATTACTATAAATACTTTTAGATTCCATTTTTAAAATTACAAATAAATAAATAAATAAAATTACAGTGTATTTCCAAGTTATAGTTAACGAGCTCTCAAAACAGTGTTTATAATTATGTCACGGTCCACCAAGTTTATGTACCATAACTTACGTGATTCTATCATTGGTCACATAGTGTCCACGAGATTTTTTTTCATGCTATTTTAAGGGCTGCTACAGTGAACATAAGGCATTTTCTATATTTAAAATTATTCCCTAAAACTGAAGGCTACATTAAGACATAAACATTTTGAGATGAAAAAAGGAAGATGATCATGAAATTCTAAAGGAAAGGACCAGAAATATTTCATAAGGATTCCAGAGTCTGAGCGGCCCTTGTCCCAAGAGAAGGTGGGTGGAGTTGGGCTTTGGTCTGTGGCTGACAGCTCTGTTTCACCTGCTGGGGAGGGGCCAGTAATCCTTTGTAGGTTTCTCTGAGCAGTTGCATAGTGCCTTCAAGGCCCAGGTCAGAGGGGAAGCTCTTTGCCAGTTACCTATGTGCTGTGAGCAGCCCAGTTTTTGTGCTTGAGGCCCTGCTGGTCCTCCCTGTCGACAGAGCAGAGAGGTCGGTGCATGGCAGAACCGGCCCTGGAGAAAGCAGGAATTGGGCTACACTTGAGTCTCCCCATGTGTTGTTGCAGGACTTGGCCCCATACCTGCCCAGCGTGACACCGGGTCTCAAAGCCTCTCTTTTGGATCCCGTGCCTGAGGTGAGTCCAGGGTGGGAGAAACTCACCATTTTAGCCTGGTCTCCAGAAAACTGATTATTGGGCATTCTGCCGAGCTTGTATGTTTCTCAGGCAAAGGGAAGGAGGCTAGGAGTGCCTCGTTGCTCCTGCTCGGCTGCCTTGTTGTGAGCTGCCTCTCCTTACCGTCCCTATTAAGGTGCGGACAGTGTCTGCCAAGGCTCTTGGAGCCATGGTGAAAGGCATGGGGGAGTCGTGCTTTGAGGACTTGCTGCCGTGGCTGATGGAGACGCTGACCTATGAACAGAGCTCTGTGGATCGCTCAGGCGCTGCACAAGGTGAGGCTGAAGCAGACCCAGGGGCCAGACCTCCAATGCCAGCCAGGGGCCCTGAGATCCAGTGAGTTCATCTGTTCTGTGTCACAGGGTTGGCTGAGGTCATGGCTGGCTTGGGAGTGGAGAAGTTGGAGAAGCTGATGCCGGAAATTGTAGCTACTGCTAGCAAAGTGGACATTGCACCCCATGTCCGAGATGGCTACATCATGATGTTCAACTACCTGCCCATTACCTTTGGGGACAAGTTCACCCCTTATGTGGGGCCCATCATCCCCTGTATTCTCAAAGTAAGTACCATGACCTTGAGGATAGAGGAAGTCAGGTGGGCAAGATGTCACTGCTCTCCTGGAGAGGATGGAAGTCCCTATCCTGCTCATCAGGGAGCCCCACTTCCTTTTGGTCAGGCTGCCCAAGGAGAGGCAGCTCTGGCTGACCCACTCTCTGCATGCCCAGGCTCTGGCAGACGAGAACGAGTTTGTGCGTGACACCGCTCTGCGTGCGGGGCAGCGGGTCATCTCCATGTACGCTGAGACAGCCATTGCGCTGCTGCTGCCCCAGCTGGAGCAAGGCCTTTTTGATGACCTCTGGAGAATACGGTGAGAATGTGACTGACAGGCCTGCTGGGCCTGAGTTTTCCTCTTTAGGAACTACAGTTGGGAAATAAAGAGCAGAATGTTGCCAAGACCTCTCTCAACTTTCTCTAGACCTTTCCTTGTCACTGGGTATGTACACTTTTAATCCCAGCACTTCGGGAGGCTGAGGCAAGGAAGGTTCTAAGTTTGAACCCAGCTAGAGCAACTTGATGATCTAACAAGAGACCCTGTCTCAAAATAAAAATGAAAGGACTGGGGATGTAGCTAAATGTGAAGGCCTTGGGTTCAGTGCCCAGTACCAAAAAAAAGAGAAGAAAAAAAAGAAAAAAAATTTATTTCTACAGTTTGTGTTAAGATTTTAAATATGAATATTCTTCTTGAAATTGTACTTACTCATAGGAATTTATTTTTAAAATGCATTTGGTCAAGTGATGAAAGCTGAAGGATATTTATTGCAGTACTGCTTATCATTTAGAAAACTAGAGGTTCTAGGGCCAGGGATGTAGCTCAGTGGCGCAAGCGCCTGCCTGGCAAGCACAAGGTCCTGAGTTCAATTCCTGATACTAAAAAAGAAAAAAAAAAAAAAAGAAAATTAGAGGTTCACTTAAAAATCTCATAGCACATCCACACAGTGGACTTTTGCTCAGATGCTGCAAATGGTAAAGGACTGTATTGAGTGACCCAGGAAGCAGCTGCACCTGTCATTGACCAGACAGTGCAGGCTGTGGCCAGCCACACAGTCAGCCTTCTTGACACATTGCGTGGCGTGCGCACGTTTGTGTGCAGAGAGGTGGGCGCTGGAAGCATCTGTCTCAGAATGGGAGTCTGGATAGTGGGCGTTGGTGATTCTTTACATTCTTTCTTTCTGCATCTCTTGAATTTTCAGTTTGAATATGACTTATTTTTCTAATCACTAAAAGCAATTTGAAGAGAAATAAATTTGAAGAGAAATAAAATTCATCCTTCTCGGCCTCTCCAGGGTTCTCTGCTTATGATGTCCGTACTCCTTGTTGCTGCCCTTGCTCTCCTCTTCTTGTTTTTCAGTACTGGCAATTGAAACTAGGACCTCATGAGTTGTAAGCAGGTGCTCTAGCATGGAGATTCTCCAGCTTTTTTTTGTTTTTTTAGCCCTGTTTTCAAATGTTTTCAAATTTTGTTTTCAGACATGGTCTTGCTTAGTGGCCCAGGCTAGCCTTGAACTTGGGATTCTCCTGTCTCAGCCTTCAGAGTAGCTAGGATTACAGGCTGCATCACCATGCCTAGTTCCTTTTTATAACTTTCATTATGGAAATTTCACATATGCTTTTTAAAAAATGCTGATTATTCTTTTCTTTTTCCTTTTTTATTTTCCCCTCAGTGTAGTGCTACGGTTTGAATCCTTGCCTTACACTTGGTAGAAAATTGCCTGAATTCTTCCAGTTCCAAAAGAGCACTGTGAACATTTGGGGTGCATCCAAGTCTTCTGTGCAGTGCTGGGCTGGGCCCTGAGGCCGTGCCTCTGTTCTTGGCCTTTGCAGGTTCAGCTCTGTTCAGCTCCTTGGAGATCTCCTGTTCCATATCTCAGGGGTCACTGGAAAGATGACCACAGAAACTGCTTCTGAAGATGACAACTTTGGGACTGCTCAATCCAATAAGGTTGTGCCTAGCATTGGTTTCCTCCCTGTGCTGATGGGCGGGTACATCCTGGTGCGCATGCTGTGTTTACCACCGCGTTCTCTGCCCCTTTCTGTGGACCACAGGCAATCATCACTGCACTTGGGGTTGATCGGCGGAACCGGGTATTGGCAGGGCTCTACATGGGCCGCTCTGATACTCAGCTGGTTGTACGGCAGGCATCCCTGCATGTCTGGAAGATTGTTGTGTCCAATACCCCTCGTACCTTGCGCGAGATCTTGCCCACTCTCTTTGGACTACTGCTGGGTTTCCTGGCCAGCACGTGTGCAGACAAGAGAACAGTAAGTTTCCTGGGCCTTACTCTGGCCCACCATCCCCAGTGCCTCCTTGCAGAGCCTAGAGAGCTGCAAAGCCTGGGAGAGGGGTCTCCTGTCCTAACAGGGACATTTATTTACTTAGTCATTCAGCAGAACTGTGTGCCTCACATGGGCCTTGTACCTAGGGTATCATGGAGAAGAAAGGCAGTCTCATTCCCTGTGCTGCTCATCTATAGTATGGTCGAGCAGGTGCACCTTAACCAGATAATCATACAAACAGATGTCAGATACAGCAATGGCAAGTACAAGTGCACTCACGCTTGTGATCTGGCCTAGTGAGGGGTCAGCAAAGACCTCGTAGAAGAAATGATTCTTGAGGATGAAAGATGAGTGAGCACTACCCAGATAAGGAGGTGCTAAGAGACTTCCACAGAGGGACTGGTACTTTAGATCCAAGGCTGAGGTGTGCCCGGTTCCCACGGTAGGCAGCGCCAGGGCACCTGGGAAGGAGGGTAAGGCCATTGCAGCTAGAGTAAAAAATCAGGAAGGAGCAAGTATGGCGGGAGAGAAGGTTGGTGTACCGAGTGGGGACAGATGGTGTTCAGTGGTTGGGAAGAGGTGCCTAGTCTAGGCTGGTGATCCTTCCTGCTGGTGCTGTTTGGCGTACTTCTAGCCCCTGGCCTTGGCAAGCAAATTGTGTATTTGATGCGAAAGAAGAGTTTGCATGAAGCTCCAGAGAGGAGATAGATTTTTTTCTTCTTCCGTAAAGCATTTTTTTCAGATTCAACTACCCCTGAGCAAGAGCACAGAGATAAGTTTTGAATGAGCCGGGGAAATTGGCTTTGACCATGCAGCCCATGGTGTAGTTCATATTCATATATAAGGTGCCGGCTCTTGCTTGAAGCTGTGTTGATGTGTGTGAAACAGGTGTTTGTGTTTGTGGTGTGTTTTGAGCTCACTAACTGGGAGCATTTGGGGGAAATTGAGTGAGTGACTGAGATAAAGCCGCGGAGGCTCCAGGATCCTCATTCTGGTCCTCTGGGTGCCCTGGGCTTGCCAGGAGTTGATGTTCTGGTTTGATCTCTGCTGGCAGATTGCAGCAAGGACACTGGGAGACCTCGTCCGGAAGCTAGGGGAGAAAATCCTCCCTGAGATCATCCCCATCCTTGAAGAAGGCCTCAGGTCTCAGAAGAGCGATGAGAGACAGGGTGTGTGCATTGGTCTGAGCGAGATCATGAAGTCCACCAGCCGGGATGCTGTGAGTATCTCATAGCGTCCGCAGATGGTGCCCCTGAAGGTGTCTGACCCAGAGGTCCAGGGGATGTCACAGAAGCCCTGCCCTTGGGGACACATCAGCCTCAATCTGCAGGGTGCTGTTGGCAGCAGGTTACTGGCTGAGCCACACGTGGACTTGTTTCCTTTGCAGCTTTCCTGTCAGTTTTGTAGGCTAAGTGCTAGGCAGTTTGGAGGCCTCCTGAAGTAGCCTTTGGAAACTGGAGATGACTTTCTCATCATTCTTTAGGTTGCTGCAGATCAGTCTCTTCTGTGTCGCTCTACCAATTAGATTAAAGTGTGTGGTGCCTCTTTCATGGGAAAGGGGGCTGTGCGGGAATACAAACGCCAGAGGGTGGCGGGAGCAGGAGGGGCACTGCTTGTTCTTAGGAGAGGATTAGCGAAGTGTTTAACTACCTAGTGGGTGGAAATGTATTGTCTGTAGCAGTAATTCTGTTTCCATAGAGCAGCGTTAAAGGATTTGGAGTACTTTCTTTCTAAGGATTGACCATATTTCCAAGGTCATTGATCCTTGAAACACTTGTAGTAAGTAGACTGGGGATGCTTTCAAGTTGGATAGTATGGAAGTAAGTAGATGACCAGTTAGAAATGGAAGCAGGTAGCCAGTTGCTTAGCGCGAACACCTCATCTAGTTTACTAGATGCATCTCCTCTTGGTGTACCTGTGTAGGCCTTACATTCATTCATTCATTCATTCATTCATTTCTATCTCCATTTGGCAAAGTATCAAAAGAAATTCTGTCACCAAAAGACTTAGGAATAATTGAGTAGTTACTGAATCCTCAGAGGCTGCATTATCATGCCCAGAAGTCCCATGGTCCAGTGTGATGCTGGCACAGCAGCCAGTCAGTACAGCTTAGTGAGTTTTACTGTGGTGGGCTTGGTTGTCCAGGGGACAGAACCATCACTGGCTATTAGACACTTCATAGAGGGGAGGTATCTGGTGTGAAGCTTGAAGAAGGACTGGGAATTTCCCAAGAGAACAGAAAAATGAAGGGATCCAGGGAGAAGAAGGGCCAGATCCTGCAGGCCTTGCTCTGGAAGGAATTAGGAGTTCCTATAGAAGACGAGAAATGTCTAGAGAACTCTCCAGGATAGTAGAGAACTTCGTTATTAGTCTTTGTGAGGGATTCATGAGGGGGCCGGTTAATAATGGATCTTCTCTGTTTTTTGTATTTCAGTATTTTCACAACAGAGTTAGGTTAACCAAAAAGTCCTCTAGAGGGAGTTGCGGATTGGGTGGGTTGGCCTCCCTGACCTGTGACCCGTTGTTTGCTCCTGTTCCCTTTGGGCTGTTCCTTATTGGTACACCCTTGCTTGCACTGTTGCAGGTACTGTATTTCTCAGAATCCCTCGTGCCCACAGCAAGGAAGGCTTTGTGTGACCCCTTGGAGGAGGTCCGTGAGGCGGCAGCCAAGACCTTTGAGCAGCTGCACTCCACCATTGGCCACCAGGCCCTGGAGGACATCCTCCCTTTTTTACTGAAGCAGCTGGTGAGTGGATCTGCCGCACACCTACCAACATGGCTTTTACTACCTCTGTAGCAGCAGCATGTGAGAAATGACGCTGCCAGGGCAGTTGGCTTATGGGCCCTTTGAGGGGAGTGGGGAGCTAGAGAAGATTTGGCTTGGGCCTCTCCTTAGACAGAAAGTATATGTGGATGCAGTGAAAGGTAAGAGGGCAGGCAGAGAAGGTGGTGTGCAGTGGCCGCCGGGTTCAGACAACAGAGAAGTGGCAGGAGCCAGCTTCTCTGGGTTGTCCCCAATGTCCCTCTGCAGGATGATGAGCAGGTTTCCGAATTTGCCTTGGATGGTCTGAAGCAAGTTATGGCCATTAAGAGTCGTGTAGTGCTGCCCTACCTCGTGCCCAAGGTAAATCCCAACATGGCAAACACACTCTGGTTACAGAGCCACATTGTTATTCCTGAGCCTGCTGCAAAGGCCAGTTCTGAACATAGCTGTTGAGAGGGTGTTGGGTACAGTAGGCAGGATGCTTTTCCCTTGTCTGCCAAGATATGCCTGAGTAGGCCCTCAGCTCTGAGCAGGGACTCAAGCTCCCTGTCTTGCCCTTCTGTTCCCAGAGCCCATCGGCTGGGCAGACTCTGAGCAGGTGCAGTATTCATTAGGTTGATCTTGTTCCTCGTTCTTCCAGTTGACAACACCACCTGTCAATACACGGGTGCTGGCTTTCCTTTCGTCCGTGGCAGGTGACGCTCTGACCCGTCATCTCGGGGTGATCCTTCCTGCAGTCATGTTAGCCCTGAAGGAGAAGCTTGGGACTCCAGATGAGCAGCTGGTAAGGTGGTCATGTTCACTCCTGTCACTTTCTGATATTCATCCTGCCCTGCCTCTGAGGGTCAGCACTCAGCGTTGTACATTCCCTGCGGCTTTCAGGAGATGGCCAATTGTCAGGCTGTGATCCTGTCCGTAGAGGATGACACTGGGCACCGGATCATTATTGAGGACCTTTTGGAAGCCACCCGAAGCCCTGAGGTGGGCATGAGGCAGGCTGCTGCCATCATCCTCAACATCTACTGTTCCCGCTCCAAGGCCGACTACACCAGCCACCTGCGGAGCCTGGTCTCAGGCCTGATCCGCCTCTTCAACGACTCCAACCCTGTGGTTCTGGAAGAGAGCTGGGATGCCCTAAATGCCATCACCAAGGTGAGGGGACCACTGGCTGCACAACCAGCTTTTGATTGGATAAATCCCATATATTTGTATCCTTTTCTTTGTTTTTGAGTTGGGGTCTTGCCGTGTTGCCCAGTCTGGTCTGGAACTCCTAAGCTCAAGTGACCCTCCTGCCTCAGCCTTCTATGTGCTGAGACTACAGACATGTGCCACCACGCCTGGCTGAAAATTCCAACCATTTGTAAGACTAGATTGTAACAGGAACGCTCCATGTGCCTGTCACTCAGCTTCAGGGCTGACTCTCTTGTGGCCGGTCTTGCTCGTTCCCCTTGCTGTATTGTTTGGAAGCAGTCTTGAGAGGAAAGGCTGCACATTGTCACTGTTCTTTTTTGGATTTTCACAGAAATTGGATGCTGGCAACCAGTTGGCCCTGATTGAAGAACTGCACAAGGAAATCCGGTTCATTGGCAATGAGAGCAGAGGCGAGCATGTTCCCGGCTTCTGCCTCCCAAAGAAGGTAAGCAGGGCTTGGCGGCCTGGGCGCTTGGGCACATGGCCTTCCTGTGCCTTCCCCTCCAGTCAGGTGCACAGTGGGGCCGGAACAGTGGCAGATGGGTCTGGATTCACACTGCGCATGCTCCTTAGCACATCACAGACAGCATGCTTCTGCCCTGGTGGCTTAATATGGGGGTGGGGAGTGTGTTGTCCTTGGTTTAAGCTGTGGCAGTCACCTCAGCCAGAGCAAGTGGCTCACCGAGGAGGTAGCAGTTTGCTACCTCTGTGTGTGGACCTGTTGGGACCCTTGACCTAAGATGTAGCCCATCACTGTCTCTCATGGGGCTGACAGTGATGGTTGTAGAGAGCACCTTGCATGGAAAATACATGGGCTCAGAGCCTTGGACCCTGGATTCTCAGCTGTGGTTCTCTTTTTAGGGAGTAACTTCCATCCTTCCTGTGTTGCGGGAAGGAGTCCTCACTGGCAGCCCCGAGCAGAAGGAGGAAGCTGCCAAGGCCTTAGGCTTAGTGATTCGCCTGACTTCAGCTGATGCCCTGAGGCCCTCTGTGGTTAGCATCACTGGCCCTCTAATTCGCATCCTGGGGGATCGGTTCAGCTGGAACGTGAAGGCGGCTCTGCTCGAGACACTGAGCCTCTTGCTGGCCAAGGTGAGCACCAGTGATCTGCAGGAGCCTGACACTGACACGGGTATGCTGTGGCAGCAGGTGAGGCTTTATTATGGAGACACAGCATTGCAGAGGGAGTCGAGCCCTCAGCCTCCAGGTACATTATGTATGCTTCAGTATGTATGCCAAGTCCCCCTTTCAGTACTCTGTCCAGAAGGACCTTGGGAAAGCCGTCGCCTCTCCCTGAGCCCACGTGCTCACCTGAGACCGACGATGCTGCCTGCCTCCTGAGGGACTGCTGTGTGGGGAGGAGGTGAAATGACAGGCACAATGCCCTACACACTAAGCACTCAAGACACAGAAATTGAGATTATTGTGAGTAATCACTGCTTCAGGGGAAAAAAAATCTCAGGACCACAGAAATACAAAGATATAGTTGTTTAAAATTATTTCAGGCTGGATATGGTGGTGCACGCCTGTAATCCAAGCACTTGGGTGGTTGAAGCAGGAGGATCACTGTTGAGTTCAGAGCTACACTGGGCTACATAGTGAGTTCAAAGCCAGCCTGAACTGCATAGCAAGACCCTGTCTCAAAAAACAAAAAAACAAACAAAAAATAAAGTTACTTCAACGTTTGTTATGGCCACATAAAAGGACACCCAAAGAATCTCATGAGTGAATGAAACATCTGAGAGAACTAAAATGACTTCTCCCCCCAAGTCTAATGAGCAGTGATCCAATAGGGGGACCATATCTGATATTTTACAGAGCAATAATTAAGCTACTTAGACTGAAAAAAGTACAGAGCTAAGATTGATTGTTTAAAAACAAAATATTCTCATATGATTAGAAGTAAATGCATAGCTTAAGATTTGTAGCTTTTCCTTCTGAAGAGTATTTTGAACTTCTCAGCTTCCATATGGGATTGTGAGTATCAACCTCATTTTGTGGAAAATTGACTCTTTAAAAGAAAAAATAGTCAAGCATGGTGGTGTATATCTATAATCCCACCACTTGAGAGGCTGAGGCAGGAGAATTACTTTGAGTTAGAGGTCAGCATGAGGTACATAGTGAGTTCAAAGCCAGCCTGAAGTATGTAATGAGAACCTATCTTAAGGAAGGAAGGAAGGAAGGAAGGAAGGAAGGAAGGAAGGAAGGAAGGAGGGAGGGAGGGAGGGAGGGAGGGAGGGAGGGAGGAAAGAAAGAAAGAAAGAAAGAAAGAAAGAAAGAAAGAAAGAAAGAAAGAAAGAAAGAGAAAGAAGATAAGCCGGGTGTAGTGCCGCATGCCTATAATCCCAGCATTGTGAGAGGCTGAGACAGGAGGATCCCAAACTTGAGCCTAGCCCAAGCTACATAGTGACTTTGCAAGACCCTGACTCAAAATAAAAAAGGACCGGCGATGTAGCTCTGTGCAAGGCCCTTGGTTCCATGCAGGGGAATGTGTTGCCTTCACCTGCATTCTACGCTGTCCTTTTCTTTGGTGCTTACTCTAAGCACACATGGAGGCTTTATTATGGGGACTCTTTCTTGGTGGGGCTTCTCCCTCACCCAGGAGGCAGATGTCACCCCGGGGCTGGAAGTTCTTCCTCAGATTTACCAGCTTCCCCAAGGGCTTGCCACAGGGCAGCCTGTGTATCCACCCAAGTCTGGTATTTTCAGACTGCCCTTGGTATTAGACTCTCTAGGCAGCCACTGCTTTTCCTATTTAATAAGAAGTAAACTTTACTCCTCATTTCATCTGTATTTTATCAAAAGTGTACCTGTTTTTCTGTATATGGCCAGGGACAGAGCTGGATTTGTAATGAGGCGGGCATATAGGGAGGCCCCTCTAGGTCACCTGTTCTGGGGACTCTGCGTGCTTGGTGGCACTTGCTGTGACACAGCTAGTACAGCTCCCTGTCTTGTGTGAACTGTGCTTCAGCATTACTGACCTCCGCCTGCCCGCCCTGCTCTTTACATGCGTCCGGGGAGGCTTTGGGTTGCTTGTCCTTGTCTCATGGCCACTGTGACAGCTCTGCGACCAGCTGCTGCAGTGACTGTTCTCCTCCTCGTCTCAGTGTGGGGAAGGACTCGGGAAACATGAGGCTGAGCAGAGCCTGTCTGCACTTGGCTCTTTCTTATGGGCTGTCTGTTCCTAACCAGTGTGTGAGAGGTGGTGTATGGTGATTTGCTTTCCTGTCTGTGATAACCATGGCCTTGGGGTCCTCTACAACTGTAATTCTCAGATGTGGGCTTTTCCCTCAGGTTGGGATTGCCCTGAAGCCCTTCCTGCCCCAGCTGCAGACTACCTTCACCAAAGCCCTGCAGGACTCCAACCGGGGTGTGCGCCTAAAGGCCGCTGACGCGCTGGGGAAGCTCATCTCCATCCACATCAAGGTGGATCCTCTCTTCACAGAGCTGCTCAATGGAATCCGGGTCATGGAGGACCCTGGTGTCAGGTGAGATGCTGCTGAAGGTGTGCCGCAGCTGCAGGAGGCCAGGCTGCACTTGTGCAGGCGGGAAGGTGGTGGTGGGGGAGCTCCGAATGCTAAGTCAGTGTTGGCCCCGTAGGGACACCATGCTGCAGGCCCTGAGGTTTGTGATTCAGGGAGCAGGTGCCAAAGTGGATGCCGTCATTCGGAAGAACATCGTCTCTCTCCTGCTGAGCATGCTGGGGCACGATGAGGTACTGCTGTTAGGGTGCCTGAGCTCTGTGGGTTCCACCGGTTTGCCATCTCCCTTGGTCTGCTTCTCTGTGTCAGAAGTTGGTACAGCTGGCAGCTGGTCAAGAGCAATCATTTCTGGTACATGGATCACTCTGCAGTTTACTGAGCATTTATTTGAGGGAGTCAAGCAGGTAACTTTGATAATTCTAGTTTTGTGTTTTTTGTTTTGGTCCTGGGGATCAAACTCAGGCCTCATGCATGCTTCATGTGTGCTGTACCACCAAGCCTTATGGTTCTGTTTTATAGCTAAGGCAAGGTAAGGTTTGTTAAGTCCCAGATCTCTCACCAGTTGCACTGTGACCAGTTAAGGTCACTTTCCCTCGCTGCCCCTCATTTCCTCCTTTGTAAAAACAAAGAGGCTCACAGATTGGTTCACGAGCTTAAGGGCTGCACCCATACGTGAATACAGCCTCCTGGTCACAGACCTCGAGAAGTTGAACATCTGGTGGGCTAAACCTCTCTAGTGTATTTCCAAATGGGGTGGGTCCTAGCACTCTTTTGGGAAGCGCGTCTTATCACAGGCCACACTCTATCAAGTTGTGGACTCAAACTAGAATCTGGGCCTGTGATTCCTGGTTTTGCCCAATTCTGTTTGCCTTGTCCGGTGGTCCAGAAGCATTGTTAAATCCCAGCAGGGAGCAGGTCAGCGGGAGGGGGGGAGGTAAGTCTGCAGATCAGGGCTTTCTCTTTTCCCTTTCACAGATGGCCTCTGTTGTGCTGGCCTAATTTACATGTGCAGCACTAATCTTAGGAGACCGCGCCTTTGGGTCTGTGTGGTTTACACTGTGTGCATACACCTGAAGCCATTGATGCTGTTGTGCTTATCACATTCTGTGAGTCTGGTTCGATCCTCAGCCGCTCCTCTCTGCCCGCAGCCCCTGGCATCTGTGGGTACAGGTGGGAGTGTCTACCCTTTTTTGGTCACAGTCTACTAGGGTTTTCATAGGTTCAAGAATAGTGCAAGCAAAAGTTAGTATCTTTAAAAATTTGCATTTTACCAAAGCAGAACTGAAATGAGTCACATTTGAGAGAGCGGGTGTCAAAGCCAGCTTTTGGCCTTACTTAGAACTTTGGCTTCCACTTAAGCTCAGAGGCCCGAACTGCTGGCAGTCAGAGCATCAGCCTAGCATTCGCTTTCCCACATGTGTCTGGTTGGTTAGTTTGGTACTTACTAGTCCTAGAGCACATAACTTAAAATCCCCTTTCAGTATTCCAGGGACAATAGCAGGGCGTGCTCTATGTACCTGGCCTGGATTTTGATGGAAAGTGCTTGCCTTTCCCCATCTTCCTTGGGTGGAATATGGACTTCCTTTTCACTTCTAAGACAAATGCACAATCCCTGGTACCGCCCAAAAAAAAAAAAAAAAAAAAAAGACAAATGCAAATTATTTAGGGCACTGCCACAGTAGAGATAGCAGGGAGTCATTCTGGACATATGATGACACCCAGAGTTGTGGTGGGGAAAGTTGCTCAGAGTGGCTGTGTGTAGCCGGCCTCCCAGGTGGCAGTGGGCACGTGGCTTCCTTCTCTGTGCCAGGGTCTTTCCCATCTGTGTCCCTTCTGTCTGACAGGGCTGTTGATAGTAACTGAGATATAAATGTAAAGCGTTCAGATTTCCTGAGAAGAAAGGTGCTATGTAAATACAGTTATTATTGCTATTGTGATGATGATTACTATATGCACACACACTGGAGTTTTCTATAATTAAGTGCTAGATGTGTAATTTTTAACTCCCCACCAAGTGGAAGGCACAGTGAATGGCAGTCCCAATCTGGTACTGGGAAAATGAATGTCCAGAGTGAGAACAGGGCTAATACATCCTGCTCTTTTCTCTGCCCTCCCTCCCGGGCTCCCCACTGTTTCTTACCCTCATCGTGGGGACTTGTGGTATTGCCTGCACGCCGTCACCCCCCTCTGTGCTCTGTCAGGACAACACTCGGATATCCTCTGCTGGGTGCCTCGGGGAGCTCTGTGCCTTTTTGACAGAAGAGGAGCTTAGTACTGTCCTTCAACAGTACTTGCTGGGTAGGTCTTTGGGGGGGTGTTCCTTTCAGGGACTTGGGCCCCTTAGCTCTGGAGGAGAGGCCCTGGGTACCTGTTTCCCTTTCCCTTCTGAAGATCTTACAGCACCTTGACTACCCTTTCTTTGGGAATTCAGCTGCTGAAACATTGGAGTTTCCAGTGGTCCTATGCCCTTGAGTGTCTCTGCCCTGAGCACATGGTCACAATATGGGAGTGGTTTGTGAGACCTCTTTGTCACATCGGGGAACTTCTGCTGTAAAAAGCAGGGAGGTTGTGTACAGTGCCCACTGTGCGCCAGGTCGGCACTCTGGTCCTGGCGAGGGAGGACAGCCACGATAGCGTGGGTGAAGGTGTGCTGTAAAGTGCAGGCTAACCCTGGCTATGTCCTTCCATCAGCGGACGTGTCTGGCATTGATTGGATGGTTCGCCATGGCCGGAGCCTGGCACTCTCTGTGGCTGTGAATGTGGCTCCCTGTAGACTCTGTGCGGGTAGATACAGCACTGAAGTTCAGGACATGATCCTCAGCAATGCTGTGGCAGACAGGGTAAGGCTCTCACTGGGTAAGAACTGTCCTGGGTAAGAACTTATCCCCCCCTTCCCTAGCCAGAACTCCGCAACAGCACCTCACAGACCAATCCCATGGCAACCTCTCTAGCTGGGTGTTCAGAGGCCTAGGTTCTGGTTTTATCCTGGCTGATAACTTGTTGTGGCGCCAGTACTCAATTCCCCTGAACTCCAGTTTCATCGTTTAAACAAGGAAGGCTCTGGGTTGGAAGATGTAGCTGTCCCCTCTTGGTGAGAGGGGCAGTTTTTGGGAATTGGTGACTTTTTCTACCCAGTTAGAGAGCAACCCTTCTGAGAGCTATTGAAGAGCCTTTGGTGTGCAGGACTAAAGGATGAGGGGTGGGGAAGGGCCTGAATATTCCTGGGAGAGTGGATCTCACCTGGCTCTGCAGCTGCAGCAGTGGGCGGAATGCCTTTGTGGTGTCTCACTCTTCCGTTTTCCCACAGATCCCCATTGCCGTGAGTGGGGTCCGGGGCATGGGCTTCCTGATGAAGTACCACATTGAGACTGGAGCAGGACAGTTGCCAGCCAAACTCTCCAGCCTGTTTGTTAAGGTGAGCTGGGGCAGGGACTCCCTGAGCCTGGATTCTGAGGTGGCCCCCATGCCTGGAGAACACTGGCCTTTGGCTAGTTGGGGTCCAGTTCTCCATGGAGGGCCTCCAGGAAATCTGGAAGCTCAGGAATGGAGGGCAGAAATCAGGGTCAGACCTGCGTTCAAGTCTTTTTTTCTCTCAGTACTGGGGATTGAAACTAGGCTCTTCACACTGAGCTATACCCCCAATCCTTTTTTAAATTTAAATTTTTGATGGGGAGGGTGGAGACAGGGTATCACTGTATAGTGCAGGCTGGCCTTGAACTCACTTATGTAGCCCAGGCCGGCCTCAAACTCGGGGATCCTCCTATCTCAGCCTCCCAACTGCTGGGATTACAGGTATGTGCCACCATGCCTGGCCCTTTATTTTAAATCTTTATTTTATTTTGAGACAGGGTCTCAATAAGTACTAAGTGGCTAAGTGGCCCAGGCTAGGTTTGAATTTGGGGTCCTCCTCAGCCTCCCAGAGTACTGGGATGACAGGTGTGTGCCCAGCTCAAATCTTAAGTCTTCTTGTTGTGCCTCTTCTCCCTAGCCATGATGGCACTTACAGCGTGGTTACTGTGTCAGTTCCTAATAAGACAAGCCTGGGAATCTGACATCGGGGCTCCTACAGTCTGTGTGATAAAGCTCACTTCTCAAACGTTAATGTGCACAGAAATCAGAACCAAAGTTTGCATCGTAATGAAATGGGACCATGCTGGAGACTACCTCTGGAACCAGCTCCCATGCAATCACAATACTGCTGTGCACGGACCTTGCTCTGTATAATGAGATTCGAAAGGGTGTCACCTCACTACACACACCTTGAGTTTCCAGAGGGCCTGATTCAGTGTGTGTGTATGTGTGTGTGTGTGTACGTATACCAGCTTGCATTCATTTGTTGGCACAGCATTTAATTACTGAGTACCCACTCTGCACCCTAGTGGGCTAGACCAATGATGGCAAACTTTCTAGAGCTTTTAGTGATATAAACAGCTTGCTGAGGCGCATATGCTATAGGTTTGCCACTACAGGGATAGACCCTAAAGGAGTAGAGACAGACAAGGCAGATTTTATCCCTGAGCCCACAGTTAGGCCCTAATTTATGCAGTCTTCATTCTTTGAAGGATGAGAAGGAATCAGCTAGGTGGGGACCCAGGGCCAAGCCCATCCCAGGCAGTGGAATCAGCTGGAGCAGAGCCCTGGGAAGGAAGGCGCATGGCTTGCTAGAGGAAGTAAAACCTCTGTTTGAGGCTGGAATAGTGAGCCAAGAGGGAGAGAGATGAGGTGGAGGCAGTAGATGGGCCAAATCACCCTGCACCATCATGAGGGTGGGAAGGGCAGTGTTGGAAGAGCCGTGGAGTCTGCCTGTGTTGAAAGGAATCCGGGCTTCTTGAGCAACAGACTACACGTGCCTGTCTGCTCCTCTTCACAGTGTCTGCAGAACCCATCCAGTGACATCAGGCTGGTGGCTGAGAAGATGATCTGGTGGGCAAATAAGGACCCACTGCCTCCCCTGGACCCCCAGGCCATGAAGCCGATCCTGAAGGCTCTTCTGGATAACACCAAGGATAAGAATACTGTCGTGAGGGCTTACAGTGACCAGGCGATTGTCAACCTGCTTAAGATGAGGCAGGGGGAGGAGCTGTTTCAGGTGGGAGCCTGGGTTGGGGGCCGCCCAGGGCTTTCCCTCGGCGTCTGTCTTGCTGTTCTGTGTGCCAGTGCTTAGCACCATTCTCGGCTCTGCAGCCATCTGTGTAGTCTGAGGCTCAGGTGAATGACGTAGTGCTTCAAACACATTTACTGTGGTTTTCAGAGTCCTTTCAGAAACAGAGACCTTTCCTCAAATAAAATCCCCCACAGGAGCCAAGCCTGTGCTTTGGATCCCAGTAGGACTGCCCTGAGGTGCTCAGAGCCTTGTTCCCTCAGCTCCAGCAGCCTTTATAAGCACTGAAAACTCTAACTTCTGCTCGCCTCAGCTCAGGGAAAGCAAAATGAGTACTTCCTGGACTGTGTGAACCCGTCTGAGTCTCCTTCACATTCCACCTGCGGTTGTAGTTCTGAGGTTCGCATCTGTCTTTGTCTTGATTTGACTAGGAAATCTGAAGCCCGGTTTTCTGTCTCCTCGTTCCCCTCCTTCCCCACAGGCCCTCTCCAAGATCCTCGATGTGGCCAGTTTGGAGGCCCTGAATGAGTGCAACCGGAGATCCTTGAAGAAGCTGGCCAGCCAGTCCGATTCCACGGAGCCAGTGGACGACACCATTCTCACGTGATCAGCCTGCGCCCTCTTGCAGCTGCAGCTCCACATCTTTGTTCACTGTTTTCATTTTTGAAAATATGTTTGTTCCAATGGGGAGCTGAGAAGATGGCATTTCTGAAAGTATTTTAATATATCAACCGACCACAGCCAAAGCCTTAAATGAAACCCACATACAACTGAAGATCGCCTCCTTCATCTTCCACCCTTTTCTTTGGAGAAGAGAAGGAAAAGCACATTCGTAAGCCTTGGTGAATGACAGCCCAGGGCTGGCCATCCAGCTCAGCACAGCCGGGTCCAGGACAGACTCGGTGTCCTCAATTTCAGGTTCCTCCTCACCTGTGCTTGAGCTCTGGTTTACGAGCTGGTGCTGCCAGCCTTTTCCTGGACCCCGAGCAGGGCACAGAGCCGCGGAGCCCACCCATGCGGGGTCTAGCCTGGCTTTTCAACGCTGTGGAGCCTGACTAGAGCTGACCCCTGTTGGGGAAAGTGATACCTACACAGCTCTAGCAGTTCCCAGGTCTGGGAGGGGATGAGTTTAGTGCAGGTCGTTTAAAGGAGGAATGTTTAATAAAGGCTTTGATTTACTCATTAAATGCAAGTTATTTATAGTCTCCAAACATCTATTCAATATGAAGCTTCCTGCATCAGGAATAAGGAAAAATCTGCAACTATTTTTGTAAGTGTCAGCTGCACTCTTGACTCCTGGACGTCCCCTCCGCACTTTCTGAGGTCTTGCTGTTGTGTAGACTTTTCAAACCTGAGGGCCAACCCCGCTGTGGAGAAGGTGGGCATTACATTAGGCTCTTCCCTGCTCGCTCTCAACTAGAAAAGGTAGGGAGCTTCCTATGGTCACATTGCAGAGAAACCTGTTCCCTCAGTGAAGCAACATTCCTGCAGTTCATGTAAGAGGAAATCAGAGTTGTAGTTCAGCATCTGCTTCCTTTATGAATGACTTCCTTCCTCCTGATTCTTAGAAGGCTTGTGACACAAATGTCCTGTCTGGTGGAGCACACTCCACTAGGCCAGAGTGACGCAAGTTTTTCTGGGCTGTTTTGCTGGTCACAATATGGAACAAACATCTATCAAAATTACTGACCAGAGCTGTAAAAGGAAGAGAAATAAAAAGTGGTAGCAAACTTGCTGTGTAAAAGATATAAAATATTACACTAAAAAAGCAAGCTTTTGCTTATTAATAATGCGGCAGTGGTAGAAAATAAGATTGTGACTTAATAGTTCTGATGAACAAGACAAAATGACCTTGGAGGTACTTCTGATGAAGTCTTTGCTTTCCTATGCCCAAGCCTTAGTGTCGCAGGACTTCCTATTGTCTTCCAGCAGACCTGGTCTCAGCTGGCTCGGGCTAAGTGTAGAATCTCAGGACCGGAAGGGATCTTGAAAGGTCAGCTGAATTGATCCCCATAGCCAAGCACCCAATGATTTCAGTTTTTGGTAGCCGTGGTAACTTTTCCCTACTTCTGAGATTCAGATGGTTGTCAGCATCCTCCCAGCTGCCCAGGGCCTCTGTCCAGAAAGCTGTGTGTGTGTGTGCTTACCTCCCAGGGAGTATGGGGAGATACAGGAAGTTCCTATTGCGTGGAAGCTGCAGGGAAGCAAAATGCGTACTTTTCTGGACTGGGAAGCCTCCAGTGAGCCCAGCAGGTAGTTTTCAGTGTTTCCCTGCAGGGTCTTGGGTTAGATACTTATCTCCAGCTCTGGCTTTCAGTCCCCCAGTCTGCATCTGGGAGGACAATCTGACATGCTTTGAGGTGGAAGCACTCATTAGCAAAATCCCAAAGAATAACACCAGCTTCTAGTTCCAGAAACCAGGGGAAGATGAGATCCGTCTGTTCAGAATAGATGGCTGGAGGTTGATTCACAGATGGAGATGACTCAAAGGCTCCCAGAGCATGGTGGGTACCATTCTCAGAGTCTGGAAGGAGGGGGGCAGCTCTGAGGAAGCAAGTGGCAAAGGGCTGTCACAGCATGACAGCAGGCAAAAAGGACCTTGTCAGGCCGGAGTCACACGATCCTAGAAGCGGCAGCCCAGCCCAGGGGAAGTGTAGCTTGGCAGCAAAGAAGCAAAAGCTATTTGTCCCAATGGCTGGCGGAACTTTGTAGTCTTGGACAAGTCATCTAACCCCTCCGGACCCATTTTCTCATCTGGTAAATGACTTTGGAATGCAAGCTCTAAAAATCTACTCTCAGTCATCCTTTAGGCAGTGGTAGTAATTAGGTAACATTTGACAGCATTTCACGTAATCTTCTGAAACATGCTATGAAGTAGGTTTTGTTTTTTTTCGTTACTATTTTCTTCAGGAGGAATGGAGGAGGCAGAGGCCACTTGCCTAGGGTCATGCGGCCAGTGAATGGCATTCTGTCCCCAGAGGTTATGTGTATTTATCCTTTCAGCTCTTCTGTGCTGGAGGGCCAGGCTTCAGCATTTTTCATTCTTTGGAGCCATTCAAAGGCCTCCAGGTCTTTCCTGTCTTGGAATGCACAGGAAACAAAAGCACACACAGAGCACCCTAGGTAGAGGGATAAGCTGCTGCGGATGACTGGCCTAGGGGCTCCACCCACACCAGGTCCTACCCAGCTGCTCTGCAGCTACAGGGAGCAGTAGTACCTCACCATGTTTCTAGGATGCTGGCTGGGAATGTCCTAGAGTCATTAGGTTAGAGATTCATTGATCCACCAGAGGGGAGACTCTTTATCTTTCCATGTGCTTGAAAGCCAGTGACAAAATGCTGTATTCCCAGCCTAGCTCCCCACCTTTGCTAATCAGAAAACCCTCAACTGAGCATTCCCAATCCTTCAACCAACTCAGGGCCTCTACCTTCGTGGGTTGTCAAGGTGATTATGAAATGGGGTGACAATTCAGACCCCCTTCTAGGACCCAGACCTGCAGGTAAGTTCTCTCCATCCACAGTGCAATGCCATGGGGCTCCAGTGGAGGAAGGGAATACAAAATTGGCACATGCAGGGATTTGAAGACATTTTACTGATGGATTTTAAAGACAATTAGCAGTATTTTTCTTCCAAGCATGGTTCTGTGTGAATGTGTCTAAGTTGCTTCAAGTTATGAGGATAAGGATAAAAAGAACTAGTCTAAATTGAAAGATCTAGGTTGTAAAATACTTTGAAGGAAATGTAGGTAGGGTGTTACTTTATTATTATTTTGGTGACACTGGGGATCAAACTGGGGACCTTGCACTTGCCAGGCAGGTGCTTACGCCCCTGAGCTACATCCCCAACCCAGGGTATTGCTTCAAAGCTGCAGTATAGTGGAGCCACAGGGACTCTGAAGTTAGATTTAAACCTTAACTTTACTCTTCAACATGAAGTTGTGTGACTGGGTCATGTCCTTAGCCTTTCAGCACCTTTCCGCTTTGCGTAGTTACCTCACAGGGCTGTCATCTGGATTGAACGACACAGTGTACTCCACACAAGGCCAGGCACACACGGGAGGTTCTCCACACATACATACATGGCATGAGTGAAAGGAGGGCTGTCAGGGAAAAGAGGCACCTACTATCATAGAGAGTGCATCACAATACAAGACTTTCACATTCATTGCTGGACCCAGATGATTCACTGACTTGAACAGTGTCATACTGCCTCACATTTTATTTCAGTACTGGGGATCAAACCTAGGACCTTTGTGCTGAGCTGTATTCCCAGCCTAGCTCCACACCCCCTTTAATTACTTTGAGACTAGGTCTTGTTAAATTTCCCAAGCTAGGCCCAAATTTCTGGTCCTCCTGCTTCAGTCTTCTGGAATGCTGGAATTATAGATCTGCACCACCACACCTGGCTTATCCCTCATTCATTCATTCATTCATTCATTCATTCATTCATTCAGGCAAGGTCTTGCTATGTAGTTCAGGCTGGCTTTGAACTCACTATGTACCCCCAGGCTGGCCTTGAACTCTTGGCAATTCTGCTTCAGCCTCGAGTGTTTGGACTACAGGTGTTTGCCACCACGTCCGGCCTTACCCTCCATTTTGAATCATCTTGACACAATTCTAAAGGCTCTGAGTAGTTAAAAAAACTACAAACTTAAAATCATATTTCTTTGGAGTAAGGAAAATTAGCACATCATTATCACACGTGATGATGACATACTATCCAAAATGCTGCATGAGAGGTATGTCAGCGTGCACAGGCAGAGAGGCTCTGGGCCATCACTGTCAATTCCCACACAGTCGTGTTCCTTATTTTAGGAAGAGTGTAGTTGAGGTATACATCGATGTCCAAGAGCATGCACACAGTTGGCAGAGGAACTGGATAAAAACCCATTTCCTGATTCTTTGGTCACCATGCCCTAGTGCCATGCTATAAAAGTAATTTAGACAGGAAATTTAAAGAAGCTAGTCAGGCTCTTGGCATATGGCTCTGCAGTGACTTAGTTTCACACCTGAGTAAAGGTGGAGACTAATGGCCTGGGTGGCTCTGAACTGGCCCTCGGTTCTGTTAGGAGGGTCCCCGGTCCCTGCTGGGTGGAGGGGGAGTATCGCAGTGGGGTTTCTGGGTGAGACCTTCCTAGGTGTGCCAAAAAGGAAAGCCCCAGGCCCCCTCGGTGCTGTTCTGCATGGGTTTCTTGAGATGGCAGCCTGGTCACGGGGACAGGGAGTGCAGGGAGTCCCTCAGAGCTGAGTCTCTCATTCCCCGAGAGAAAGCTGTGACAACCCTCCTAACCACTTTCAAGTCCCACACACAGAGGTGGGAGAGCAGGATCTGGTCCAGCTCTTCAACATTTTGGCCCCAGGATGCCTTTATACTTCGAGAAATTACTGAGAAAACCAAGAGCTCTTGCTTACGTGTATTTTACCTATTGATCTTTGTTTGGCATTTTAGAAGCCAAAAAGCCTTCATTAAAAAAGAACGTAGGACATAAGCATAAATAACCATAACAGATATAACTTTTCCAAAACAAAGACCATATTAAGACAGGCGGTGCCTGGCATTTTTGTAGGTCTAAGGTCTGCATTCTCACATCTGCTACTGCGTTCAGTCTGTTAGAACGGCATGTGTCTTATAAACTCTGCAGAACATTAGACTCAAGTGAATGAATAAAAAGCAGATGCCATTATGAAAATATTCTCACTTTCCAGGTCCTTGGGAAGGGTCTTGGAAAGTCCTGACCACTAACCCAAGAGATGAAGGAAAAAATCCTGAATGGTTTGGAGGTCAGAAGAGGGGGAAGTTGGCCCTAAACTAAACAAGACCCCCTGATTTGGCCAACACCCCCATAGAAAGCAAACTCAAGAGGGTTCAACTGGATCACTTTATTTTGTCACGATGCTGGAGACTGAAGCCAGGGCTATGCATGTGCCAGACAAGTGCTCTACTATTAAACTACATCCCCAGCCCTTTTCTTTTTTTTAACTTTGATACAAATCTTGCAAAGCTGCCAGGTTGGCTTCAAAACTTTTGATTCTCTTGACTCAGCATGTCTAGTAGCTGAGATTACAGGCATGTACCACCGCACTCAGCTCGACTGTTACTTCTCACATGTCTCTCAACTCTTAATAGTCTACATGTGGCCATCCATGATGGTGGCACACACCTCTAATTCCAGTACGCTGGGAGGTTGAGGCAGGATGGCAAGTTGGAGCCCAGCCTAGGCAACTTAGTGATTAAGTAAGACCTTGTCTCTAAATAAATAAAAAGGGCTGTAGGAATGTAGTTCAGTGTATAGGCCTTGGGTTCAATCCTTAGTACTGGGGGAAAAAATTCTACACAGTTTCACTACAATTCAAGATACCAAGAACCTACTGTGGGATAGATGAATTATGACATCGTTGCTACAGTCACAGAATTAACATTCATTTGGTTTCTGGAGGCTATATAAGGCCAGGGCAAGGCCCATTCCAGTCACTGGGAATGGCATCAGGCTTGCAGATATGGGTTTAAGGATCAGTTTCCAGATGCCACTTCCTTGATTTCTTCCCTCTTGGGCCAGGACATTGAAAGTTTCCCCACGTGGCACATAAGGTTCCCTGTCATACTATTTACTTGCTTTCTCGGACTTAAGTCCACCTTCTTGCATGATCACAGTATTCCTAGCACTCAGAAACTCCAGAACCCATAATGCTCACCTGTCTGAGATCTGAGTATCCCAGAGCCCTCCAGGATCCTCTGCACTGGCCATCATCCTGCCGTGGCTTCCTATGAGAGCACTGCGGTCCCTGTCTCCATGGCCCCAGCCTGAGGTCCCTTCTTCTTTGCCCTCTCTGCCTCCCACTGGTGACACCTTACTTCCCAGGTCTCTTTCTTGCCAAACTTTAAACTCTTTTGAAGTGCTCTTAGCCCATCTCCTCCAAGACCATCCAGTACTTACCACTGACTTGCTACTGGACCTGTTTTCTGAAAAACAAAAACGATCCAGTCCCCATGCTCTCCACAAATCCTTCTTTCTCTCCTTTCATTCACTGCCAAATTCCTGCCACCTCCTCGTTCCCCTCTTCCTGTACACCTCTGTGTATCCCGACCTCCTCTCTGTGCTTTTCCCGTTTCACAATCTATTCCTCATGTTCTCTGCTAGAACGGAAGCTCCCCGAAAGCAGAGATTTGTGCTTCTCACCAAATCCCCAGCTCCTAGGTGAGTGCCAGGTGTATGGCAGGCCTTCCAACACTTGTTGAAGGACAAGAGCTTTGTTTTGCTGATGTTTGTAGTGGCCTGCACACTGCCTGGCACCTACTAAGCAGATATTTATTGAATGAGCGAATGAACCCAGTTTCCAGGTAAATTGTGATTTTTTTTTTAAAAAGCCTGCTTCATCTGGTTGTTACTGTTAGCATGGTCTTTTGTACCTGCCTCTTCCTGTTGTTGCCTCACCTGAATTTCAGCAGTAACCTTTAAAGCTCTGAGGTGAAGCTCATCCTGCATGCATATGCCACATTATTTTGTTAAAATATTTTTATTCTATTAAAATATTGTGATGTTATTCCTCTGCTCAAAAACTTCCAGTGCTTCCCCACTGTAGTTTCTATTGTACAAACAGGTGATACCAGCTGGGCAGGTGGTACACACCTGTAATTCCAGCACTTGGGAGGCTGAGGCAGGAGGATTGTTGCGAGTTCGAGGCAAAACTGGGCTATAAAGTGAGCTCAAGACCTGCCTGAACTGCATGATGAGACCCTGTCTCAAAAAGGAAAAACCAAAACCAAAACCAAAAAAAAATCCAAAAACCCAAACAGGTGATATTGGAAAAGCTGATTTGTAAGCTGGCCGATCAGAACTGGAAAAAGCTTGCTACCCTTGGTACATACTGATCAGGGCATATAAGTTTTATATATAATTATGAGGAAGCTAGAGAAAGAGCCTGACTGATTTTAACAAAGCTCCTCATGTAACAGTGGTTAAAGTAAATGTAAAACAATGTTTCTACGGGAAAATGTGCTCAGATTCATGGATGTCAGGCACACATCATGGCCTGTAGGGAATTCCCCCTCCCAGCCAAACTGATGATTCTCACAGGCTGTGACAGCGGCTGTCTAATACACAGGGCACTCGAGGCTCTCTCATATTCTGCTGCCATCATGACATCTTTACGATGCAATCCTTTCTCTGTCATTCCAGTGGCAGCAGTAGTTTTCCTGCTCTGACGTCTGGACAGCTTATTTGACAGCTATTTTTCTACTGCGCGATCATGTATTTTTAATTCCTCATGAGTATGTCTTAACTGTGATACAATGGTGATCATTTGGAGGAAAAAGGTTCTAATGTCCTCTACCATCCATGGCACATAATAAATAGAGAGCACCTGTTAAAAAAAAAAAAAAAAAGAGAGCACCTGTTACTGAATAAATGGAGAAATCATTGTGTTCCAGATGATACATCCTGGGAAAAATCTGGAATCTCGCCTTCGTAACGCTTTATTTCCCCAAAGTATTCTGTAGAAGGCTGGGGATATGGCTCAGTGGCACAGCACCTGCCTGACAAGGGACATGAGTCCCATTCCCAGTACAAAGAAAAAAAAAAACACGGAAAGTATTTCGTAGCCCTAATATCAGGAAACTGCCCTAGGAACACGTGGAAGGGTCTACAATAGAAAATGGCTGGAAACATGAAGGAGTCATACAAAATGCCCTTGATTAACATTAGTTACTGTCTGTCGCTTTAACATTAGTTACTGTCTGTCGCAGACCTATGCATGTCAAGTCACTTACAAATGCATTCTAGGCAGGCGCTTATTCCACTGAGCTATATCCCCAGCCCCTACAAATGCATTCTCATTGCCACAGTACTCTGAGGAAACTGGGGCTCCAGGACAGAACAGATCCAAAAGCTTTTCAGGGGTGGAACTCAGATTTCAAAGCGGGCATCAGCACCAAAGTCTGGCCCAGGGAAGGCTGTGAAGAGGACAGTGACCAATTGCCTCGCGGGCACTGCAAGGCTAGTATGCTTATCTGTGGTTACCCTGAGGCTTCTTTCTTTTCATTTCCTAAAACCCCTGGGACAAAGCAAGATGACACTAACTTTCCCAGGTCAAGAAGGACTTTTCAGTCAGGAGCACAGGAGCAACTCCTCTCCCCAGTCAATACCTTCAGGTTCCAAGCCTATGTGCATCTGCATCTCACTCTCCGCTCCTGGAAAAATAACTTAAGACCTGAATCAGACACTCCTCCTGCTGCTAAAGGACCTTGCCTGCAACGCTGTTAATAACGACAAAAAATTATTAACAGCATTGGCTAAATGATAGTACATCACAGGGAGTAGCATGCCACGCACCTAATAGAAGTATACTGTTAAAGACTAAAAAGCGAGATACACGTTCGTATAGGCACAGGAACTTCACGGAAGGCTATTATGCATTCAACTAATATTAAGCATTTTGGCAATTTTTTTCTCTCTTTTTTTGTGGTGCTAGGGATGCAACCCAGGGCCTTGTGCATGCAAAGCAGGAGCTCTCACCACTGAGCCATCTCCCCAGCCCATTGTTAACCATTCTAAGGTATGTTAAGAGGTGTTGTAGGAGTGGTTCAAGGAAAATCTTAAAACTGTTGGGTATGCTTCTGTACCCACCCCACTCCCATACCGGGGACGGACTCAGGAGTGCTTCACCACTAAGCTACATTATTTTATTTATTTTGAGATGAGGTCTCCCTAACCTGTCCAGACCAGCCTTGGACTTGCAATCTTTCTGCCTCAGTCTTCCTGTAGTTGGGATTGTAGGTGTGTACCACTGTGCCTGCCCTGGATTTTTTTTTTTTTTTTTGAAAACCACGATCACTGCTTTCATAAAGTTAAAGGAAGTTTGATAAAATAGTAGAATTATCCAACAGGTGCTTGACTGGAAAGGGTCAGGGTTATCAAAAACAGGTAACAGGGAACTTAAAAATCTCAAGAGCTCCATAGTAAGGATGGCAGCGGAAACACCCTTCCAGTTCTAAAGGGTACAGCAAGTGGGAGCTCATTGTGAAACTGGAAAATTCTGGAGCCTAAGTACTGAGCACAGCTCAACTTCTGGCGGCCCGGGCCTCTCTAACCACCCGGTTCTGAGATATACATCTGCAGGTGGTGTGAAATTGAAGCCGAGGCAGAGGCTGTTTCGGCGTCTGGGTGCGTCTCACACAGAGGCTCACGCATTTTCCAGGTTCAGCTTCAAGCAGGACGGGACTCCGAACCTCCAACTATCATGACCCTTTAACCAGAGACAACTCAGGCTCCAGAGATCACAAGGCTGGTGCGTGATTTCGACCCAGCGCTGAGCTCAAGCCACACTCCAAAGAATTACGCTCCAGCGTGCGAGTCCTGCTTAGCTAACTCGCCAGCCAGCTCGGCGGTCCAGCAGCGCGGAAGCAGCGTAGACGCCGAGAGGGGCGGAGTGGCCGCGTCTTCACCGCCGCCCGAGTCCAGAAGAGCCCGGAGCCCGGAGCTTGGCCAGGGCCCCGCCCCCAGCTGCTCCGTGCCTGTCGTTTCCTCTGCAGCGCGACCGACGGTCTTGAAGATGAGGGAGCGAGGACATCACAGACGAGCTCCTCTGGCAGCCTTGGCTTCGTTCGGTTAGAACTAGACAGTGGCTGCACCCTGCAAGCACTCAGGACCGCAGGAGGCGGCGGCAAGGAGCGCCAAGAAAATCGGGCCAGCACCCTCCCGGATTTGGTTACGGCGCGTGCGCGGTGCGCGTGCGCGACGAGGGCGCGGCAGGCCAGGTTTGCGGCTGCGCAGAGGCGGCCCCAAACCCTGCGCCTGCGCTATAATGGGGTGGGGCGGGAAGGAGGGAGGCTGTGGCCCCGGCGGCGACTGCTGAGGAGGAGAAGGCGGAGGGGGAGAGGAGGGAGGTGTTTCTGTCAGTTCCGGCTGTTTGTTCGGGAAGTGAATCCGCCGCTGCCGGAGCAGCCCGGAGGGAGCTGCGGTTCGCGAGGCCAGTACCGACCCCGCCCGCCCGCGCGCACCGCCCCCGCCCGCCATGGCCCGGGACTACGACCACCTCTTCAAGCTGCTCATCATCGGCGACAGCGGTGAGGGCCGCAGCGGCCGGAGGCGGCGCGGGCCCTGCCGGGCGCGGCCCGCCGGGGCCTCGGGGCGGGCGGGCAGGCGGGCGGGGAGCTGCCGGCTCGCGCGGGGCGGGACTGCCCGGCGGCCGCGGGCCCCAGGGGTGCGGCGAGGGGAGGCCGGGAGCTGGCTGCGGAGCGGAGGGCCGGGGCGCGCGGGGTCCACTCCCTGTGCCGGCTCCTACTTCACGTGTGACCTTGGTCGAGTCGCGCGATCATTGGAGTTGGAGAGACCTGGGTTCGAGCCCCGGGACTGCCAGCTTCACTGTGACCTTGGGCAAGTTGCTTCGCCTTTTCGAGCCTCAGTTCCTGCATCTGAGAAGTGGGGCACTTGCCTCGCCGGGTAGTGTATCAGGTGAGATGGAGTAGGCAAAGTGCTTGGCGCCTGAGCTGGTGTGTCTGAGCTCTGAGTAAATGTCAGCGAGTGTCGTTTTCGCCGTCAGCATTCTCGGTGGGGCTCACGCCACTGAAATGGAGGTATCCCTAGAACCCAGCTCTTGGGATTGCAGTGAGTTTTAAACTGAGGTTTAAAGAGTTAAAGCACTTCACGCTTCTGCTGGATTATTAAATCTCTGCATGGTTTAGTCTCCTCATCTGTGCAGGGCAGTAGCAGTAGATCTGCCTCACAGTGCCATGCAAGCGCGTATGCAGTGGATGGTGCAAGCATAGTGTGTGTGCGAACTGAGCCTAGTGCACAGCAAGTGGTCTGTAAATGTTTTCTGTCACCCTGCTAGCTATCAGAGGGGCTTTGGGGGTGGCCAGTGTCACGGAAGTGGTATGGCCACACACACACTCCGTGAAGACTTCTAGCTCAAGTCTACATCGCCAGTTTGTAGAACAGTACCTGGCACCCAGTGAGTGCTTAATAGTATGTATTTGTTGAATGAATGAACGTTGAGCATCCTTAGCAAAGATAGACTGGTCACTGGCAGAAGGGGGAGGGTTTTAGAGGTGTTTGGAGTATGATGGGTGAGCACGTTTATGGGTGACCAAGAGGTCAAGGAGGCAGGGCCTGGAAGGTTTATGGGAGCATTGCTGAGGTGCTGGGATTATATGATATCCAGGAAGGAGGCTTGGCTGCAGCTAAGTTTGTAGACCAAGCCTAAGTCGAGTGGAGAAGAGGGCGATGTGACTAGAGGCAGAGGCCATGGACTTTCAGAAAGATTCCTTGCGAGACCTAGAATGTAGGAGTGGTGGGTAACAGTGTCGTAGATACGGCTTGAAAGTGGGTAGTGTTTGGTCTCACTTGTAAAGCTCGATTGGGATGTGGTTGGTTTGGATCAGGTGAACGCTGGCTAAGGTTCCTGTGGTTGCTGGTAGAAGGGAGATATGAGGGAACAAGTTAGGGGCTAACCACGGAGATGGAGGAGTAACTGCTTGGGAAAGGGTTAGAAAGGTGGGGCACTGATTGGTTGTGGTTTGAATGAAGGGAAACCAGACACGCTGTGCAGTCTTGCACTTAGACATGACCTGTGGCGCTCCTGGAGTCCTGAGGCTTATGTCTTTCTTTATAGGATTTGCTTTCCATTCCGGCCCTGGTTCTGAGTGGCTGGCACTACGGTGATTTCTCTTGGAGTTACAAGTCAGTCTACTGTGGCCCAAGGTCTTCTTTATCCCTCTGCAAGCCATCTGGGCCCTGAGCGCTGGTACCCAAAGGCGAAAGGCCGAAATCCAGCAAGAAGATGCGCTTTGTTGGCTTTTCTTGCCTGTAAAACCCAGGGGATGGTTTTGGCCTGCTTTCTCACAGTGCATTTTGCATGGTGTATTGATTTTCCACTCAAAGTCAGGTGTGGGAGAAGACTCATTTGGTCAAGATTTATGTGGTTTGGCTTCTAGTACAGTCTGAGCATGCAGGCCTGGGTTGTGGAAAGGAGAGAGATTGCTTTGCTGTTTGATTTCTCTCGACAGTGAGCTGAACTCAAAGCCAAATGCTTAGGAGACTGAGAGCTGGTAGCCATGGGAGTTCAAAGCAAGCTTTGCAGTTGAGCGGGAGCTGACATCATCACTCTGGGATCCTTGTGTGTATGCCTCCCTAAGGTCCATCAAATGATTTCACAGACACTCTCTCATCTGATTCTCACCCATGTGATTGTCAAATAAGAAGACTAAGGCTCAGAGGAGGTGACTGGCTTACCCCAAGTCACACAGTTTGTCTGAAACAAGGCCAAGAGTTGGTGCGCATCTGTGATACGTGTGTGAGAGCAGTTGGTGTGGTGCTGGCAGACAGTAGGCCCTCAGTTTCTTCCTTTATGAATCCACGGTTCTTCCCACTCTGCCATATTGTACACGCTTCTGCAACATATTTCCTTAGCTTTTGCATCTCGTCTTTATGCCTGTGGGTCTACATTGTCTCTTATGTTCTTCTGACATTGGATTTGATCTGTACCAGCATTTCATCAGTATCCATTGGGCCACCAGTCGTCATTCTTAGAACGTGGTGGCCATCAAAGACCTTGTAACAGCCCTTCAGAGGCTCCAGAGAGGGGAATGTGACTTGTCTAAGTTTACATGAGGGAATTATTGAGGCAGGATTAAAATTGAGAGCACTTGACTTGATAGTCTAACGGTCTTCAGTAAGTTGGAACTGAGGGTGAGGGGCCTGTAGCCCCATGGAGGAGAAGGGCCAGGGTAAAGACTTCAGTGTGACTGGCATGAGGAGGACCAGAGGCAGCACTCAAGGGAGCATGACAATACTAAGTGCAGTGCCCCCTGGCAGTCAAGGTGTGCAGTGCCACTAGGGCCTATGCTTTTTGCAGGTTCTTGAAAGATAGGTACATTTTTTTTTTTTGGTACCGGGAATCGAACTCAGGACCTTGTGTTTGGCAGGCAGGCACTTATGCCACTGAGCTACATCCCCGGCCCCAGGCCGGGAGGTAATAGAGCTGAAGTGGCCGCATTTCACCCTGAATGTGGCTAAGGGAAGTTTGGCTGTGGTGAAAGGAGACTGGTAAGCTCTGCTTCTTTCTTAGGCCAGTGTTGTAGGGTGAGGAGTAGCAGTGTGCTTTCCAAGGAAGCCTCTTGTAGGACTGTTTGGGAGATGGCCTGTCTCAGTGGGCTTCTGTTTCTCTCAAGTGGAGAGCAATGTCAAGAGGTTGGTGTCAGGTCCAAAGCAGGGGGCCATGTGGTGATTGTCATGGTTAGTGGTTTTTCGTTGCTCTCGCAGAGGAATTTGGGGATAAATGGAGGAGCTTGCCTCAGATTGCACAGTTGTCAGAAGCTGCTGTGTCATTGGAGAGAGCACCTCTCTCTTGTCTGTTGTAGATACATGGGAGTTGGATAAAGTTTAATTTAAATACAAGATTCTACACCCCACTATCCTCCCTGCATTTGAAAAGTGCTGTTTTGCCTTCTGTTAATGCTTCAGTAATACCATTAGACAGCAATAGCTGTCAGTGAGATTGGCATTTATTCAGTCATAAATGATATATCTAAGTGCTGGGCCCAATTTACAGCACTGTGAATGCACAGGATAAATGAGGCAAGGTCTAGCATCCCAGAGCATATCACAGCCTGGTGGCCCAGACAGGAGCTTTTAGCTGAGTAAGCTGGACCCAGAAGGCTCTGAGAGGAAGCAAGGAGGCAGCAGGGCCAATGGGGTGTTGGCGCCAGGCAGAATGCTGTGAGGACCCAGCCCAGAACTTGGGCTCTCCTTAGGCTTAACAGGAAGCCTCACGTCAGAGCAACGAGGAAGTGGTGCTGAGTAAGAGTGCCACGGGCCCGGGCTGCCGAGCAGGTGCCGTGAGAATAGTACCTGTCTGCTCAAGAGAGCCTCACCCCCAACCCCTCTTTGGGAAGGTCGGGTCCAAGTGTACGCAGAGAAACAAACTCTTCTGGGCATCCTGGGCAGCTCATTCTGTGAAGTCTCCAGAAAGGATCTTGGAGTGGACAGCCCAGAGGGGATGTCGGGTGTTGTAGTGCACTCAGTCTGTAGCGGTGGTTTATAATAACTTTGGTTACTTGGAGGTTGGGGGTGGGGCCGTACCCATTTTGAGAATCAGATTAAAGCTATGGGCTTCTACAAATAGGAACATGCGCTCAACTGTATTTGCATGTACATAGTTGCAGGACATTTATGAATCGTACGTTAAGATGTCATAGGTTTGATGTTATTTTCATGAAAAATTGCATCTTTACAAAAAGAAATACAGAAAAAGCAGGAAAACAAACTAGTTATTTTTTAAAACTTTAAAAAATTTTTTGTCTTTTTAAGGCAGGGTCTTGCTATGCAGTTCAGGCTGGCCTTGAGCTCACTTTGTAGGCCCAGGCTGGTCTTGAACTTGCAACGATCTTCCTGCCTCAGCCTCCTGAGTGCTGGGACTGCAGGCATGTGCCACCACGCCCGGCCAAACTACTTATAAATTAATAAAAATGGGGAAAAAATAGGAGTGAGATGTGGGAGCCCTATAGGGTTGCTTTATTCTCCTTTGTGAGATAGCTGCAATGCTTTCCTAGCAGTCGCTACTGGGAGTTAGTCATTAGCTGTCTGTCTGTCTGTCTGCCTTGCTCTCTAGCTCAGTTTTTTGCTTTTTTTTTTTTTATTGAGACAGGGTTTCACTATGCAGTTCAGGCTGGCCTTGAACTCACTTTGTAGCCCAGACTGGTCTTGAACACACTTTGTAGCCAGGTGGGCCTCGAACTCACAGTGATCCTCCTGCCTCAGCCTCCGGAGGGCTGGGATTACAGGTGTGCACCACTGTGCCTGGCTAGCCCAGTTTTTTAAAACACGGTCTTGCTGTGTAGTTCATGCTGGCCCTGAGCTCACTTTGTAGCCCAGACTGGTCTTGAACTCTTGCCGATCCTCCTAGCTCAGCTTCCCTAGTGCTGGGATTACAGGCGCAAACCACCACGATCAGTGCTGAGAGCCTTGGAATTAGGATCTTGGCTCCAGGACTTCCTGTGGAGGCACTTTAGGCCAGTTGCTCAGATTTTTGGAGCTATAGCCACCTCATCTGAGGAGATACAGTTAATTCTGACTGTATCAGAATGCCCACACGCAGTGGAACTCATGCATGTTAATTCTTTCCTTGAGAGGTTGATTGGTCCATCTGGACTTAGGGGTGGTGGGGTCAGGGGTGGAGCAGGAGGACCTGGGACAGGTAAACACACATGACAGGCCAGAGTTGCTGTGTGTTGAGGTCAGGGAGGAAGTAAGGCTGTTTGAGAAAGAAGCAGCCACAAGCTACTGTGCTGAAAGAGCCTGAGTGCCTTAGGCTGGTGGCCTGATGGGTGTCTGGCACTGGCTCAGCCAAGGAACATGGCTGACACTTGGGTCTGTCTGTATGGACCTCGGTTTCCTCACCTGTAGAATACCTCTGATGATTTCAGGGGTTCTTTATAGTTCTACAATTTCTCGTGTCAAGGTACTTGAAAACTGAAGCTCTGAGGGTTAAGAGGCGATGTCCTCCCTCTCCATGATGAGTATATTCATGGACTCAGTAAGAAAAAAGACAACAGAAAAGAAAGCTGAAGCTGCTTGTGTAGTGTGAGGTTTTCTAGGGTCCACGTTTTGCATGCAGTTGGGGGGCCAGTCTTACTTGGTTGTCCTCTCCCCTGCTTGTCTCTTGTCCAGTATTCCCCTCTGGGCTCCTGGGGCAGCCCTTAGTGCAGGGCCTGGGGATTTGGGAACTGCTTGAGGAGGAAGGAAAAGGTAAGGGGGACTGGAAGTCTCATTCTTGATGTCTGGCTGGATGGTGGGGGACAGGAAGTGGCCTTGAGAAGAGACCTGGCTCCACTGAGTTTCTTAAGAGCTGGGGCCCCAGCAGTATCTCCTTCAGGAAGGGTGGGGCAGGAGGGAGCGACTCACTAGCTTGCTTACCTTGGTGCTTCTCTTCTGCAGGTGTGGGCAAGAGCAGCTTACTATTACGATTCGCAGACAACACTTTCTCAGGTGAGTCTTTCCTTGGGTGTTTCAGTTTTAAAATACCTTCCCCCAGCACTAGAAAACACTTGCTCCTTTCTATATAGGGAACTTTCTCCTTTTGGCTGCCAGGGGAGAGAAAAAGAGGGCCATGAAGCTTATATCAGAACCCTTTGGTTAGCCTGATATGGTAGCACACACCAGTAAGTCCAGCTCCTTAGGAGGCTGAGGCAGGAGGATCCCAACTTTGACTGTAGCCTAGACAACTTAGCAAGACCCTGTCTCAAAAATGAAACAAGGGCTGGGGATATATAGCCCAGTGGTAGAATGCTTGCCAGCATTTGCAGGCCTCAGATCACACTTAGTTCCAAAGCCTGTGTGTTCTGCCTCAAGCTGTCTTGTTCAGAAAAGCCCTTTAGCCCTCATCACTTCCCTTTCCAGGGGTGTCTTCAGTCCACCATTTAAAACAAAGTTTAAAAATATCACTAGATAGTACGTGCTTATATAAAATTTCTAACAGGAAGATGTCAGTAGTGTGAAGAATGACAGTTGTCTGTGCTTCTGCGCTTCTGCCCTGGGAGCCTCTGCTCACTGTGGGGTGGGGCGCACCTTTTGACTTTTTTCTGATTCCATCTGCTGTTTAGAAACTTGTCCTTTTTTTAGTCTGTAGTAAGCAATGGCTTTTTAGAGCTTTCAGTGATACAGACAGCCTGCTGTGGCACGTGTGCCATAGGTTTGCCACCACTGGAACCAGGAACATGCTTCCCTGTTGCTGTCTGCAGCCCTCTCTGGTTCTTTTTAGTGGTTGTGAAGCTTGCTGTGTTGTGCAATTTGTCATACTACGCATGGATGCACCATAACTTACTAACAATGCTCTTGTTATGTGTGTAGTTTCTGGTTGCTTCTGTTTCAAGTGATGGTGCATTACTGAGATACATTGTATGTTATTTCTGGGACATGCAGTTCCATAGGAGTGGAGTTACTGGATCACAGAGTCTGTGCATTTAAAGTTTTCTTGGGTTCTGCTAACTTGTCTTTCAAAGAAACCAAGGGAATTTATATTCCCACTGAAGGAGTTGAAAATGCCCCTTTTCAACTCTGATTATTGTTTCATTTTTGCTAAGCTAATAGACAAAAAGTACTATTTTGTTTAAAGCTGTATTTTCCTGATCACTGGTAAAGCTGAATGTGTTCTTGTTTGTTACATATTAAGGACCGTCTTTCAGTTTTTTTGTTTTTTTTTTGAGACAGTGCATTAGACTGTGTCATTGAGGTTGGCCTTAAACTTACTATGTAGCTCAAGCTGGCCTTGAACTCATAGCAGTCCTCCTGCCTCAGCCTCCTGAGTGCTAGGATTATAGTTGTGTGCCACCATGCCTGGCCTTAAAGTGTGACTGTCTCCTGGGGAATTCCCTCTGATTTTTTTTTTTTTTTGCTACTGGGAATCGAACTCAGGACCTCACACTTGCTGGGTAGGCACTATGTCGCTGAACTAGATCCCCGGCCCCTCTGATGGGTTTGAGGGGCAAGTTTTGCTTGGAAAGTGATTATATGGCTAATCTCTTCTGGTGGAGAAATGGGTTTTGCTTTTTCTTCCATCAATAACAGCTCTGTAGCACTCTGGCGTTGGAGTGTTGGAAAGAGTTGCTTTTTCTGTGACCATGAGATGTGATTGAGCCTCAGCTGAGGTCTAAAGGAGGAATTGTAGTTGTCCGTGGGCCATGATTGTTGTAGGATCACCTGAGATAGCACATATCACAGTACCTGCAACAGAGTAGTCACTTCAGTGCTGTAGATACCTGGACCCCCGAATTCTGTCCTGTGTGTTGGACGATGTTGCCCAGTATACCTGAGTTAGATCTAACCACTAGATGCTGACAACAGCATGACAAACCAAGAATGTCTCCAGACTTTGCCAAGTGTCCTATGGGCAGCAGAACCATCCTGCTTAATTTGTTTCTAGCTCTCTTGGTCATACTGCCTGCTCATTCTTTTGTGTTTTGTTCATGCGCTTGCTCATTCCCTCAGCTGTAAGCGGTTTACTGAGTGCCTCACCGGGGTCTGAGGTGCTGGCCTGCGCTCGCTGGCACCGGCCAGGACTGGAGGAGCACCAGGTGCTGGCTGGGTTTTTGGGTGCCTTCTGGTTGGGCTTTGGCCTCTGTGTGGGATGTCTTTTCCCTGCCTGATCTTGGCCTTTGATAATCTTACCTATTCTTATAAACTAGGTCCAAATGTGACTCCGTCCCTATCCCAAACCTGCCTTGACCCGCACCCCATCTTGATCTTTCCTGTGCACTTGTCATACTTTCATGGTCTTTTGTGGGTCTTGTCTCCTGCGGGACGTTATGTGGTAAGCTCCCAATGGAGTGAGAACCTGTTTTTCTTAGTGGCCAGGCCTTTGTGAGCCTGGACTGGTCTGTTGCCAGGCTTTCTCCTCAAGTCCATCTTTCACACAAGGGCCCCAAAAGAGCCATTTAAAATGCAGCTCACACCACTGGTTAAAGAGCCCTTGGTGCATCCCCGTGACCCTCAAGAATCCAGGTTCTTGAAAATGACAGAGGCCGGGAGCTTTGGCTTTGACCTCCTGCCTGCCTCCCACCTTGGGCTTGACCTCATGTGACCCTACATATTCCTTTGCTGTTTTCCTACTGTCTCCTCTGCCTGGAGCAGTGTTTTGTTTTTGAAAAAAAAAACATAATTCAAGCTGGCCTATGAACTTACTACGTAGTCGAGGCTGGCCTTATGCTTGGCAATCCTCTGAGCCTCTGGAGTGCTGGGATGACAGGCGTGCGCCACCATGCCTGGCTTCTAGAGCACTGCTTTTAAGACTGCAGGTCTGGTCCTTTTGTGTGTGAGGAAGTCAATTTTATGGATCATTAAAATTTTTTTGAATAGAATAGAAAAGAAACCCAGGTTTGACCCATTCTCAGGTCACAACTGACATGTCCTCACCTTGGCCATTCTAACATAGCCTGCTCCTCCTCCCCCATCATATCCCTTGTTTTATTTCCTTTGTAGCCTTTATTACTCCGAAATTGTCACCTGTTCTGTAGAATCCTGTCTTACCTCCATTGTGGGTGCCACCATGGCAGTCCGAATCTTTCTTGAAGGCTGTGTGCTAGGGGGGGCCTTGATTGTGTGGGGCACAAGAGGGAGGGGTCATAAAGCCCGAAGGCCTGCCGTGCGCAGGTGAGGCAAGGGGTCTGTCGGGCTGCCTGCTGGGCCTTGCTGATGTGCCGGCTGTGTGCAGGCAGCTACATCACCACGATTGGAGTGGATTTCAAGATTCGGACTGTGGAGATCAACGGGGAGAAGGTGAAGCTGCAGATCTGGGACACAGCCGGGCAGGAGCGCTTCCGCACCATCACCTCCACGTGAGTCTGGCCTGCCTCACTTCCATTTGAACCTCTGGCCTTGGGTGTATATTGGTGTGAAGTTGAGTGACACCACTGGTCACAGTGGAAGTGTCACTGGGTGGGTCTGTGAAGCTGTTTCTGGCCGTGGTGCGGCAATTTGGTTGTGTCCTTCCTCTTCCTGACAGTGTGAGAGGAGGTGGGGGCGTGTTCCGGACAGGTAGGCAGGTGGCTGAGCATGCTGCTCAGGTGTCTGGCAGGTGTCTGGCAGGACAGTGACCATGTGCTTTTCCTTGGACACTCAGCTTTATCCTCTGGCTGACCACTCCCTAAAATGGCAGTAGCAGTTACGTTTGCCTCACCAGGTACGATGTGCCCTGCCCAAGGCAGTGATAGTACTGCTTGGCAGGTCTGTGGGTTCCATCATCCATCCTGACTCCTCGGAGATGACCCTCCGGAGGCCTGGGAGGAGGATGGCTGTGTGGGAGGTCTTTCCTCTGCCTCCCAAAGCCACTGATGGGAAAGTCTTCCTGTGCTGCTGCAGCACCTTCGTGATCTTATCTGGACACTGGAGCAAAACCCAGCTATTGGGGCCCTTGGTGCTTAGGCTGTTAATGGATCAGGTTTCAGAAAGAGCTTGGTTTGAAGGCAGACAGTTTCGGATTTAAATTTCTGTTCTGCTGTATCCTTGAGCAAGTTGCCTAAACTCTGCTTCTGGTTCCTAGAGGGTTTATCTTTATGACTATTTATTTTCTGTACTAGCGGTTGAACCCAGGGCCTCATGCGTGCCAGGCAAGTGCTCTACCACTGAGCTATGGCCCCAGAGCTTTTTTTTTTTAAAGGAGGAGAGGTTTAATTTGGTACACTCCTAGCCTTTATCTTTAGGATTTACTTGAATCTTGACATCTTTGTCTGGGTCCCCTGCTTTGGGCACTTTAGGTCTTGCGGGTCATCTTGGAGGGGTCTCCTATAGCTCTGTACTCAGTTTGGGGTGCTACAGGGAAGCGGTCTGCTTCTGGTGGGGCAGAGTCTGGGCTCCACACTGTGGTGCCTGCCAGAGATGTGGACACCTCCTTAGTCTCCCTCCGGAGCAGTTCCCCTGGGTGGAAGAGGGAAGTTTCCCTGCCAGAGGCTCCTGTCCTCCCTTCAGCATGGAGTCAGTGTGGAGCCCAGAGACCCCTCTGGCCCCTTAGCATCCTTTGATCACCCTTGTGGGGGTTGGGGCTCCTGGCTGGGTGAGGAGGAGAGCCAGGTTGACATGGAGAGTATACTGCTGGGCAAGATGTTCTCTGACATTGCTAGCCTTGTGGTGAGCCCAGAACTCCCATAAAACCCGGGTTTGCAGCCCTGGTGCTCCCTGAGCACAGTGCTGTGAGCTTCCTGAGTGAGGGCTCTCATGCCCGGGGTGTATTGGCAGGGGCCAGCGAAGACTGGAGGAGAAGCGGAGGGCGTCATGCCCCTTGAGGCAGGAGTGACGCTTAGAGCTGTGGGCAGCCTGGAGCCCACAGATCCGAGCAGGAGACCCTTGTAGGAGGTTGAGGTCATCAGGTCTGGGCACGGATCCCACTCTTCCTTATTCTGTGTGCACTGTCTGTCACTAAAGGCATCACCTGCTTTATTTCATTTCATCACATCTGAAGAATCTTAAGATTATTTCAAGGCTGAGAAAATAGGCCCAGAAAGGACAAAATGAATAACAGTTGCTTAGTCAGGATCAGAACTAAAGGGCTGAGGATATAGCTCAGTGGCACAGTGCCTGCCTGGGAAGCACAAGGTCCTGAGTTCCATTTGTGGTACCAAAAAGAAACCAAAAAGAATAAGGATCAGAACTGAGGTCTGATGCCAAAGCCCAGGCTGGCACTGCTCCACGGCACACCATGCACCAGGACGAGGGCACATGGCCTCCTTCCTGGGAGTTGAAGCCAGTTGGGGGGCTCAGGGTGGCAGAGGCAGTAACCTATGGCCATGGAAATGCTTGGGGCAGGGTATAGGTACTGGGTATCTGCTCCACCATCCCTTGTTGCCAGGAAGTTAGAGCTCTTTTCAGGGCTCAGCTGAGTGGGGACAGGGAACTGCTCCATTCTATTGAGGAGACTTGGTGGCCTGGAGGTAATGTGCTTTTTCTGGGGTGTTTGAGAAGCGGGGTGACCTGTGTGGTGGGGGCCTGTGGCCAGTAGCTCAGGCCCACTGGCTGGCCCGACTCGTCTGAAGAGCGTGAGGTTTGGGACACTTTCAGGTTGGTGGTTTGGCTCCTCATGAGGCAGGAGGAGCGATAGGGCCCACCGAGGGACCACAGAAGGCTGGCACCCGGCGATGGTGCAGTGAGGGGGTGGTCTTGGTACAGGAGCACGCGCTTTCTGACTCAGGTCACAGAAAGAGAAACCAAAACTGCCCTCGTAGCCTGATGAGAGGGCCCGCCTGCTCCCTGCTCTGGCGCTCCTGCTTTCCCTGGGCAGCTGAGGTTTGCCTGCCCCACTAGGTGTAACTGGTGAAGGAGGTGGGGTGCAAGGAAGAGGGACAGGGACTGAGGACGGGAAGTCCTTGCAATCACTTGGGAATCAGACTGGACACCAGCACTTCGGCTGTCACCCCACCGTCGGCCTCATGGTGTCCTGATGGTGAAATGGCTGTCCTGATACCTGCTGGACCAAGTTGTTAGATTAATAAGGTAGGGAATGCAGGGCTTTGGGTGCTGGGCCTAGCATAAAGCAAAGTCGTGGGTGGAAGTGCCTCCTGCTGGAGCAGGCAGCTCGGAAGAGCCGGTGCCTCCTCAGACCTGAGCCCTGTGCTCAGGTACAGTCCATTCTGTGTGCCCCAGTGCAGGTGCAGCTCCAGGGACAGCAGGGCGTTTGTGCCACTGCAGCTGGGGCATTTCTTGGCATTCTTAGTCATTTTCACTGAAGGAGAGGGTGCAGAGGCAGTCTGCTGCTCGTACTTCCTTTGCTGGCAGGGTCAGACATCTGTCCTTGTCCTCAGGGCTCACAGCACATGTTCCAGCACCTGCCCTCAGGTGCCTACCAAGCTGCTCAGTGTGCTGAGCTGGCACTCTGGACAGCAGCTGTGGGTGGGCCCGGCCTGACCCAGCCCGTTGTGGAGCCCAGAGCTGAGAAAGTGGACTGGTTTGCTTACCCCACAGCCAGGGAGCCCTGCGCCACTGGAGCAGTTGTGCAGAATGAGGCACTGGGAGATCACTGTTGGGGTGTGAGGGGCGAGATGCTGGACAGATCAGACTGGACTCCTGAAAGTGGTAGCGGCCCCTCTCACTCCTCCCTCTCACTCCAGCCTTCAGGCTGTGCTGCCTCTTGGTTTCATTGACTGTATGCCCTCGTGGTGGCTGGTATTCTTTATTACTCACACCCACTCCAAGAGTTAAGTGGTTACATCCCCGTTGCAGTTAAGGGACTGAAGTATGGTAAGGCGGAAGCAGCAATGTTCGTAAGGGCCACAGCCCTTCATAGATGGAGCCAAGGTTGACCTTTGTCCTCAGATCAGCCTTGATTGTGTAGAGTTGGCCACAGAGCTGCACCCATCAGCCTGGCTGCCACGTCTTGGCTCAGCCCGCAGTGCCAGGGTGCCTCAGGATGGGGCACAGGGAAGAGCTGCTTTCCGTGCAGCGCGCAGTAGGAGTGGGGCTCAGGGCTGGGTAGGTCTTGGCCAGGAGGTTGGAGGAAGCAGCCTGTTGCGCTGGTTTGCATTCTAGCATAAGAGGAAGCCCCACTGATGGTGTCTCTGGGGAAGAGGCTCAGAGGCACTACACTGGTGTCACATAGTGTCAGGAGCAGGGGTGCTGCCTGGCCCTGTGTCTATGAAGGGTGTCAGGGAAGCATAAGGCCCCCACCCTCCTGTTCCTCCTGTGGTTGGTGTCCTTCATTTATCACCTGAAGATCCGGCTGAATGGGGATGTCCAGACTGGAGTTCTGGGTCGTGGTGTCTGGAGAGGGATGTGTGCCATCTTCCCTCCTTGCGGCTCCCTCTTCTAGCTGGGCTGGAGCCTCTGTGCTCTCCTTTTCGGTGCCAGGGATGAACCAAGAGTAGGAGGAAGGGAAGTGTCACCTGGCCCTAGGGGAGGGACGCAGACTGCCAGGGTTTCATGAATGGTGCAGCAGCTTGGGATGGTATATTACCACATCCGACTGGAGGAAACATTTTTGGATGTTTAAACAAGAATAGTGATAACAATGTCAAATACAAGAATTACCTGAATTCTAAAAATAAAATGAGAACTTTGAAGAGTTTCTACTTGGTGGCAGACTCCAGATCACCTAGGGTGACTCCTCTGACCTGGTCTGCTACCCGGGGCCAGCCCCACTCCCGAGCTGGAGGGGTGGGAGGTGGGCACAAGGAGCCGGTGCTGCTGCAGCCCGTCCTGCTACAGCAGGCAGGTGCCGAACATTGCCCCCTTAACTCCCCCAGTCTGCTGCCCTGCTGTGGGTCGGGATGGGGCTGCTTTTGTCTAAGCTAAAGCCTGCCACCTGCCCTTACAGGTATTACCGTGGGACCCATGGGGTTATTGTAGTGTACGACGTCACCAGTGCGGAGTCCTTTGTCAATGTCAAGCGGTGGCTTCACGAAATCAACCAGAACTGTGATGATGTATGCCGAATACTAGGTGAGGCTGGGCTTTGAGGGCAGGGACAGTGGGATGGGGGACTCAGGGGCCAGCTGACTGTGTTCTGTCTTCAAGTGGGCAATAAGAATGATGACCCTGAGCGGAAGGTGGTGGAGACAGAAGATGCCTATAAATTTGCCGGGCAGATGGGAATCCAGCTGTTTGAGACCAGTGCCAAGGAGAATGTCAACGTGGAAGAGGTGAGCCCTGGGAAGAGCCAGGCGGGTGGCAGGGCCCACATGCTTCCTGGGAGGCAGCCACTGGTCCCCTCTCTTCCCCACCACAGCCCTCACCTGACTCCCAGCCTTCCCACGTGTCAGAATGACCAACAGGAAGTATCACAGTAACGAGCATTTATTAAGTCCCTGCTGTCTGCCAGGCCTTATAAAGGTCTTAGCTTGTGTATCAGTAATCCTCCGAAGTAGGCGTTTCCTCTCTTATTTTGGTAGGGAAACTAAGGTCCTAAGTGTTTAATAATTCCGGGAATATCACTCAACTAGTAAGGGGCTAAGTCAGCTTCGATCTGTCCCAACCCAAAGCCATGCATGATTTCTGTCCCAGCCCTTGGCCTCGTTGGCGCTGCCCTCGTCCCACCACTGTCACCTCCTCCTGCTTTCCTGTGGCCTCCTGAGCTGGGCCTGCTGTGAGCTTCTAAAACACTCTGGAGCTGCTCAGCCTCTGCAGCCTGGCCAGGCCTCTGGCCCAAGGCTGCCTCTCTGGATTTTCGCTGTGCCTGTTGGAAAACATTTGTGATCCAGTGCGAGAAAACCCAGAACCTTTGCCACAACCCAGTCTGGCCCCATTTGTTGGCCTTCGGGGAGTCCTGCCTTCCGATGTGCAGAGTCCAGAGGCCCCAGGGAAGTCAGGCTCCATGGATGAGGGGACACGGGTGGACAGTGGTGGGAATATGTGTCCCAAGTCAGGCCAGGGGCCAAATCCTGGACCTGCCCCCTCTTGGCTTCATGGTTCATCTGTGGATTTGGGGGAGTCCAAGTCCTCACCTTCCAAGTGTCAAGGACTGAGATGAATTAAACCCAGTGTTTGGCAGGAAGTGCTGGCTTTGGACATGTTTGCCCTGCTTTTCTATGTCCCTGCTCCCCTTCTGTGCTGTGGCGGCAGTTACTTGCTCGTCTGTGAGTAGAGGACTGTAATCAGTAGATGGGGCGTTACTGGATGCTGGCGAGGGAAGGCCATTGGGTGCTTGGGAGAGGTTCTAGGCACACCTGGGCCCCAGGTGGAGTGAGGCGGCATGGGCTGGGTGGGCTGTGGCCCACTCCCACTTGCCCAAAGAGCGGGGCATCTTCGTCTGTCTTGTCAGAAGATTCCATCTGAAGAAAGGGGTTCTTCCTCTCTACTAAAAAAAGATTGGAAAATCCCTGAGATTGACTTCCCCAAGTCATACTGCTCATGGGTCTGGTCTTTAATGTTCCCTTCTGACCTTTGATAATCCACAACCTCCTCCTAGAAAGGGTTCTGAGGACATATACACAAAACATCTTACAAGTAGAAACAGGGCTGGCCCAGGGGAGGTGGGTGTGCTGGCCAGCAGGGTCCTCCCTGCTAGGTCTGAGGCAGCTCTGCTGTGTCCCTCCAGATGTTCAACTGTATCACAGAGCTGGTTCTGCGAGCAAAGAAAGACAACTTGGCGAAACAGCAGCAGCAGCAACAGAATGACGTGGTGAAGCTCACGAAGAACAGTAAACGAAAGAAACGCTGCTGCTAATGCCCCACTCCCCTGCAGAGACTGCACTGTGGTCCCTCCCCCAGCCCGAGGCCCACGGGGGCGCCTCGGCGGACAGTCTCAGTTTTGTGCCGTTATTTAAAGAATTCTCTCCACGTTTTTGTATTGGGAGGCGCCATCGGCACTTCCTCCCCGATCCCCCCAGTGCCAAGAAGCTGCTGGAGGACCTGCCCTCCCCGCTGGTGCCCTCCTCCCCGCCGAGGCGCCTGGACCTGGTGAGGATGCTGCCAGCGGAGCGGACTGATTAACCAGTTTGTACATAGTGTATATTGCTTTAACCAGCTGCACACCCTCGTCCTGCTCTGGCTTTTGCCTCCTTAATGCCAGCCTGCTGCAGTAGACCCTTCCCTGGCCCTCCTACCCACCTCACGGCCAGCAGCTTCTGGAGGCGGCGGTGCCGTCATGTTCTGATGCACCTTGGGCTGCCTGGGCCGGTGGAGCGGGCTCCAGCTTGCTCATTCTCTTCCTGCAGGCTGACGGCTTCCTTCCCGGCGTACAGGGTCTGCGCCCTTTCCAGGGCCTGTGCCCGTTTTCCTGCTCCCACAGTTGTCCTGGGAGCTGGGGAAACCTGGTTTTGAGGCAGTCGTTGCCCTCTGCTGGCCCCAGGCCTTTGGTCCCACAGAGGAGGAAGTCAGTCCTACCCTTTGGCCAACAGGTTTCTGGTCCTGCCTCCTAGATGCCTCTGCTACAAACCTAGGGGAGCCGCGGCTTCTAACTTACCAACATGTTTCAGTTCCAACAAAGGTAGGGGTGTGTGTGTTTATGCAGAGATCCAGCCTGCTGGAGGCTAGAGGAGCATTACCTTAACAGATAAAATGAAGCCAAATGAAATGAATTAAGTTCCTCACCATTATTTTCTTTCCCTGAGGTTTGATTGGCACAGCAGCAAAAGTGTGACCACCCCACTTTGGGTCCAGTGTTTTTAGAAAAAGTGAATTGCTTCCTGTCATTGTGGGGCTGGACCCTTGCCCCTAAGAACAGAAAGGGCATTTGCAGCCTTGTCCATGTTGGCCCTCCAGGGGACAGTGTGTGCTACGTACCTCTGAATGTGAGGGTGGGTGCCAGGGCTACTGGACAGTGGGGTGATGCCTCTGGGCTTGGATCACCGACGACTATTTCAGTACAAAGGTTGCAGGAAGACTTCTCGGTGGGACAGGGAAAGTGGCAGTGGGGCTGAGGACAGCCCAGTTCTGTGCACCCCAGTGCCCTGAAGGAGAAATCAGGCACCTACATTTGATTACTCTTCCCCTCCTTCCCCGAGGGGTACTTCATTCCCATTTCCCCTAAAAGGATCACGTAACCTGGCAAGAAATTATTTCAACACCACAATGTGTTTTATTAAATTTCCTTTGCTGGGTGATTTCCAGGCAAAGCCCTGATTGGACAATCACATCACAGATCACTGCAGATTTTCCATGTTAACACTGTGGATGGGTTTTTAATCAATAAAAATGGGGTTCTTCTCACCTGTCTCTCCACTTGTCCAAACTGTCAGAGCCAGGGTTCTGAGCTTGAGAAATCTTCGGAACTGCTGGGATTGGGGCGCTGTGGGCCTGAGGTGGCAGGCGCCCTGGAGGTGCTGCAGGCAGCCCGTCTTGTCTGGAGGAGCCAGAAGTAGTGTCCAGCCTCAGGGCTGTCCTGGCTGATGGGGGTCTGTAAGGTTGGGTGCAGCTCAGGGCTCCTGTAATTGTGGGGTTGTACTTGTCTCTGAGCACTCAGGTGAAGCCAGTGTGGGAGTGCTTGCAAATTCAAGCAATAGAGGGTGATCCTGGGAACTTCTAGCGCAGGCCAGAAGCCTCCATGACTTCTGGCACCTGGATGTCCAGGCCCAGGTTGGGGGCGGGGTGGTGAGGACAGACTGTCCTGCTGAGTGTTAACACGCATGAACGGGAGTGGGTGGGGGCTTGGGGGGTGGGGGACGACTCGGGTAGACCGACACCCTGGTGGACCTGATGTGAAATTCATGTCAAACAACTTTTAAATGGTTTGCTAGGATTATTTCTGTATTGAAAGTTTCTAATTATGCTTTTTTTAAAAAATACTAAAAATAAAGGTTCAAGCTGCCAAATTTTTTCCCAGGGTCTGTTTGCTCTCCCTCCAGGTGGGCCTGTACTCTAGGTGGGCCTGGCTGTTTCCTGCCTGTTGTGTCCAGCTCTTAATTTTTGCCGAGTCTTGCACAGGTGCCACTTAGGGCCCTGGGATCTCTTCAGTGGCCGTTTCCCTTTTGAGTGGTTGGCCGAGGTCATGTTTCTCCTCTGGGTGCACTGGCCGGGAGCCCTGTGGGATGGGAAGGTGCCAGGGGAAGTGCCATGTTACTCTCTGCAGGGTGGAAGGACACACTGGAAGCTTTTGCTTGGAGCGATTCCTCCCTAGTTGAAAAGTTTCTGCCAAGTTCCCGGCCTTGCTTTTAGCCTGTGAAGCTAGGACGGCAGGAGCCTGCAGCTGACGACCAGGGTACAGAGCAGGAGGGGCCTCCCAGGCGCACGGTCCACTGTCACCTCTTTACAGCTGCCGGTGCTGCTCCCCTCACAGGCCTGTTGCATTTGGAACCAGCAACCCCCACGTACCCAATGACAGAGGCAGGGAGCTCTGTAGAAATTAATTTTATTCTTATTCAGACTATTTTCAAAAGAAGCAGTGGTGTGCTGTTTTCTAAAAATATGCCTTTATAGATTTATATATGTATATTATAAAATCCATACATGTATTTACATGATTGCTACATACAAAATTACAGCACTGTGGTATGTACATATCTATAGGTACATTCTTTCCGCTCGTCCCTGCTGTGCTTATCCCCACGCGGGAGGCTGAATCAGTGGTAAGCAGCTACGGGCTGGGCTGGGCCCGCGGAGCCTCTGAGTTGGGGCCTCAGCAGAGATGTGGGGTGGCTGCTGTAGAAGCAGCAGAAGCAGCAGCAGGCTGCAGGCCTTATCCCTCTGCAGGCCTGGAGGGCAGTATCCAGAGGCTCCCAGCAGCTTCCCCCCATCCACCATGTGGTGCCAGCGCTGCGCTTGTGGTGGCACACTTGAGGCCATTATGTGGCCTGGACCTGCTAGGCTGGACCAAGTCTTGTATCTGAGGGGGGAGGGAGCTATGGGAGCAAAATGAGCCCCCTCCCAGGCCTGGCCCCGTGAAGGGAAAGGGCTGGATGGCTAAAGCCTGTAGAGGACCAGCAAGAACCCTGGGCCAGACCTTACAAGGGTGAAGGGATGCTCTTTGGGAGGCTGGAGAGGAGAGGTGGCAGCCAGGAGACTGGGCCCTCCGTCCTCCCTGGGGCTCAGGGGGCCCTCAGCAGAGCTTGGAGACACTCTAGCTCTCAGGCCCCACAGCCGCAGGCTGGGCCTCCTGCCCACTGAGGGTCCAGCAGAAGTGCATGCACTGGGTGAGGTGCCTCCCCTTAACAGAGCCAGTGGCTGGGCAGGAATGGAGGCGCAGGCCTGGGCCCACTGTCTTGCAGGACAAGGTCCCTGGGGCGCAGGCCTCCTGAGGCATGCAGTCGAAGGCCTCCATTTCTTCTGCCCTGTTTTCTAAAACAGGAGGCAGCAGTGCCTGAGGGGTGGGCTGTGATCAGCAACCAAGGGGCCACTCTGGGAGGTGGCCTGAGCCCTGCTCAGTAACAGGATCCTGGGGAAACCTAGGCTGAGGCTTGGCTGGGCAATGGGGATAGGGTTCCCACCTGTCCCTCTGTTGAGACCAGTTTTCAGAGGTCAAAGTAGGCGCCTACCTCTTGGTCTCCACCTGCATTGACCAGAAGGAGCATTCCCAGACTCACTGCCCTCGTGTGGGTGGGCAGTGCGGTGCCCAGCCCAGGCCGCAGGGGAGGCCCTTGCTCACGCTGCCTTTGCAGCTGCCTCCAGTACCCGCCCGCCCCCTGGGCCCGGCTCCTCTCAACCTAAAATTTCCTGAAGAATGAGAAGAGCCGTTTGCCTTCCGTGGTGGTGGGCTCAGCCCCCCGTCCCATGCTGTGCACCCTGGAGAAGGCAGCAGCAGGCAGGCTCCGTTCCTTCAGGTGCGTGTCCATCAGCTGCCGGTCAATGACCCTGTGCATGTCATCCTGCAGAGGAGAGTGGGCAGGGCTGAGCAGCGGCTCTCACCTGGCCTGGGGTGGGCAGGGAGGTGGTAAATGTCAGAAGGATGAAGGATGAGGTTGAGCAATGAGATGAGAGAATGGCCGGGGCTGCCTGACCAAGAAAGCAGTGCACACCAGGATGCACACAGGAGCTGTGGGGCACCCAGGTCTCCTCAGGGCCTCAGCTGGCTTCTATCTGCCAGAACCCTCCCTTCTGGCCCACCTCCCTCACCACCCATTCAGATGGGTCTGTCCCTAAGGCTCCAGGTAACAGCGCAGCCCTGCACCAGCGCTCGGCCCTGCCTGTCTTTCCTGCCTTCTGGTCACTTGTCTGGGTGCCGGTGGTCTAGTTTGCCACCTCCACTCCAGCAGGCCCAAGATGACTTCAGCTTGCCAACAACCCAGCATAGTGGACTGGCCTCCGGACTGGCTTCTGCCCTTTTCTGCTCCTTCAGATTATTTCCAGCCTGAGTTGCTAATGCCCAGGTAGCCCCACATGGCAGGAAACAGGCTGCCTGGGCTCTGCTGTCCCCACCCATGGTCAGGCTCTGGCTGTGGCACAGGCTGCAGGCATCTGCAGAAGCTCTCTTGCACCGACGCAGAGCCCTGTCTACTAGCTTCTTCACTGGGAGGGCCTTACCCTGTTTGCTGGGTGCCTAGGAAAGGTATTTCGGCCTGTCTTTTCAGAACAGCATCTTTTACTTCACAGGATGGCTTCTGAACAGTAGGTCCACTCTTTCCATTCTAGTGGGCTGATTCTGGGTTCTGATTGTGATTCTGTGCAAGATTCTATTTGACAAAGGAGCTCTCCAGGAAGAAAGTTTGAAAGCTACTGGCTCAAATCTATGGGGCTGGAGGTACAGCTCAGTGGGCTAAGTGCTTGCCGCTGAGCACTAGGGCCCTGAGTTCGATCCCCGGTCCCAGAAAAAAAAAAAAAAAAAAAAAGAAAACTACTGACTCAGCAGGCCCATGTTGTCAGCAGCAGCAGCAGCCAGCACAACAGGCAGCAGGCTCTGGGATGTGCTGCTGGGACTCGCTGCTAAAGCGCCTGAGCTTCTTGCCAAACCCTGGAGGGAGTCAGCAGTGGGTGTCCATGCATGGGACAGGTGAGGCCCGCGTTCCAGTGGGCGACTCCTGCAGCTGGGGCAGACAAGCCCGGGGCTCAGAGTGGCCGCTCAGATGAGGGCAGGAATGTGGGATGGCTGAGCCCTCCTCCTAACCAGCTTGTCCACCACCAGCTCTGTCTCGTAGGTTCCTACTCGTGGGCGTCACTTAAATGCCTTTGCAGGTTTTAGGGTAAAATCAAGGAACCTTCTTGTCTTATCACCAGGTGCTCCGGGTGGCGAGTATGGGCTTCACTGGCCCTTGCTCCTGACCTGCATCTCTGTCTTCCTCTTCTGTCCACCCTCCATCACGCTCAGCCTCCTTCCCAGCACCTCTCCTCTTCCCCACCTTCTCCCTTCCCCACCCCCTCTCCACCTGCCCCTGGATCTGACTTGGATACATGGCCCGACCTCCAAGGTGCCAGTGTACAATCCCGGGCACAGTGCCCTGTTCTTAGCACGTGCTCAGTGAAAGCTATGTTGTTAAGTACAACAGGACAATGTTAAAGGGTCCTTCAGGAAACGCATCCTTTCAAAGCTGCCAACATGTTTTTCTGGCAAATTATAAACTGTACTTTTATACTTTAAGCAACCAGTTAGTCAATGTAATCTCATGAGATGTATACTTTAGAATTCACACACACACATATGCTACTCCTCACTAAGTCTATGCCTGCTATTATTTCTGTGGGCAAAACATTTATGCTAAGGTAGCACTAAGAAACCAGGGTCAGCCTGTCAGAGACGGGTCAGCCTGTCAGTACTTGGCCACATGCTGCCGAGCTTGTGGGAAATGGTGGTGACGGGAGGAGGAAGGCAGGACTAGGTGACAGGTCACACTGCACAGAGATGATGCCAGGCTCTGGCACACAGAACACGGTGGGCCACAAGGGGCGGGGGCAGGGCAGGACAGCATGGCAGAGTGGAGAGGATGGGGGATACGCAGGGCTCAATCTCACCTCAAAGGCAGGAGGGGTGTACAACTAAAGCTGTTGATACAGGAACTGAGAAAGGCCACTAGATCAGAAACCAAAGGAGCCAGATAGTAAAAAGCCCTGAGGAAGCAAACTGCAGCCAGGAGAGAAGAGAGAGAACAGCGGTGGTAAGCACGGCATGGTCAGCTGGCTGCAGGGCAGGAGCCAAGGAACCAGGGAGCAGGCCTCAGGTGGCCAGGGATCCGGGGGCCAGTCCCATGGGGCCCTGAGCGGAATGGTCTCCCGCTGACCTGCTCTCCACGGTGAGGCTCACCTCAGGGGGCTGCAGGTGGCTTCTCACCGGTCTGCCAGGGTTTCTCAAGGAGAGACATTAATGGCTACATTCTCATTCTGGCACTGTGTGGCCTCAAACTCATCAACAAAAAGCCAGTCACAGCCCCCACCTCGCTGGGAGCCATACTGGGCCCCGAGAAGGACACACTGACTCATTTTCCACAGGGTCGGCCCTGGCACAGTGCTCAGTGGAAAAAGGAAGCCGAAGGCCTTCGAAAAGGGAGGGCCCAGTGCTCTGGGTTGCTGTGCTGCCTTTGGTCACTCGGGGTTTCAGCCCTCCAGGTTAACAGATGTTTCTCTGGTTTAAATCACACCCAGATGACCAGCTGAAGGAGGCCCCCATTCCAAGTCTGGGGCCTGTCATTCTCAAGAGCACTTAAGTGCTCCTCCTCAGGGACATGGGGTCTGGATTTCTCCAGGTGGAGACAGCGGGTCCTGCTCACCCATTACCTGGGACCCTCTAGTAGCAAACTCTCCTTATACTCTTCTGGGTTCAGACTCTGGAGTCTTTTCTGGGCCTCAGGGCCCTTGTTTACCTGCCAAGCTTCAAGCTGCTGTGAGAGGCTCAGTTTCTGCTGAATGGCGTCCAGCAGCTGGCTGTTCAGAGACGCCATGTCCACCTTGCACTTGGCGAGCTCCAGTTCCACAGCGTTCTTCCTGAGAACAGATAGGCCGCAGTGAGCGCAGACACCCGCGACACAGGCCTCCACGTCTCTGCCTGGGGAGCCTCGAGCGCACAGGGGAAACATACCCAAACTCACAACACACAGTAACTGAAAACCATGTTGGTTGCACCAGGTTAGCTGCAGCACATTTTCACACACATCCCCTCAGCCACAGTTCACAACCGCCATGCACGGACTGTCACCTCCACCTCCACGATGGAGAAACGGAGGTTCACACGGTTAGAAGAGGACCACAAATGAGGCCTGGAGCCCAGAGGGGATCAAGGGCCCCATGCAGTACAAAGCAGCTGCACATCCTCCCCACACAAAGGCAGTGCCGACTAGAGGGTGGGACTTGTCCTCCTGGGATGTAGAAGGACTGCTTTTGACTAGCTACTCCTTTCTTAAAGGAACTGTCCCAAAGATACACACATGTACAAAGACTCAGCACTTGGAGAGTTTGGGAGGCTGAGGCAGGAAGACTGCTACAGTTCAAGGCCAGCCTGGGCTCTATAGTGAATTAGCCAGCCTTAAAAAAAAAAAAAGCCATGCAGTGGTGATCTTCACAGTTTCGCTATTCCTAGTACCCAACAAGTGAGGAATTGGTAAAAATATGATGGAATACAGGCCCTAGTAAGAACCACACAGTAGGTATTTACTGCCAGTTCAATACTTCTTGGTAGAGAAAAGAATTAGAAAGTAAGACATAGCTGGGCATGGTGGTCCATGCCTATAATCATAGCACGTGGGGAGGCTGAGGTAGGAGGATCACTGCAAGTTTGAGGCCAGTCTGAGCTACATAGTGAGCTCAAAACCAGTGTGAATTACATGGTGATTCTCTCTCTCTCTCTCTCTCTCTCTCTCTCTCTCTCTCTCTCTCTCTCTCACACACACACACACACATGCATGCACACATACATCAAACAAAACCAAAAGCAAGATACAGTTTTGTAAAATAAAACCTTCCCCAGGTGTATAATGGTGCCTCTCTGTAATTCCTGCTATTTGGGAGGCTGAGGTGCAAGGTAGAGGCCAGCCTGAGCCATTTAATGAGACCCTGTCTCAAAATGAAAAAGGAAGCTGGGCATGGTGGCGCACACCTGTAACCCCAGGACTTGGGAGGCTGAGGCAGGAGGATCGTTGTGAGTTTGAGGCCAGTGTGGGCTACAAAGTGAGCTTAAGGCCAGTGTGAACTGCATAGTGAGACCTTATCTCAAAAAGACAAAAAAACCCAAAACAAATAAAAATAAAAGTAAAAACAAAAAAAGGAAGAAGGATGTAGTTTAGGGGCAAAACAACCCTGGGATCAATTCTCAGTACTGTAAATAAAACAAAAAAATCTTGTATTTGGACACACAAAAATCACTGGTGCCTAACTCTCCTCACGTACCTTTTGCATTTTGTGATCTCGTATTTTGCATATCTCATGGATTAGTTTGCTCACCTTCTTCAACACTTTTTAGGGGGCAACAGGGTCTCACTAGGTAACTCAGCTTGGCTTTGAACTTGCCATGTAACCAAGGCTGGCCTCCAACTCCGAGTGACCCTCCTGCCTTGGCTGCCTCCTCTGTGCTGGGATTGCGGGCATGCGCCGCCTTAACATTTGTAAATCACAGCTGTTAAATACAGAATGAAATTAATCTCGGGAGGGGATGGGAATGAAATGCAGGAGTGAATAGCTGGTGGCACTGGCCGCCCCGCTGCCCAAACATGCATCATTTGGCTCTTTTCACGACAGCCATTCCCTCGAGTACTTCAGGTGGCAAAGGTACGAAAGTGTCCTCGTCACAGCAGTGACTCCTGTGCACAAGGACAGCTGAAGGGTAGCACTGCAGAGGCTGCCAGCTCAGGCTCAGAGCACTGCAGTAACCGAGGTGTAGGTGGGAGGAGAAGCAGGAGGGTCCCCTCATGAAGTGCTTAGGCTATTGCTGTGACCAGCATTTCCTTTCTGGATTCCAGTCCAGTGAGCAATTAGTCACTGATACCAACACCTCACCCACTGCCTTTGCTAGCGGCAGCTGAGACAGCTCAGTACAGCGTCAGCCCCGCCCACTGCGGCTCGGACCCAAGGGCCTGTCCAATGGGCGCCGGGCTCAGAAGCCACAGCTGCCTCAGTCACACCACTGCCACTCACCGACGGCCGAACAGCGGAAATCCTCGTGGCAGCGGTTGCCATGGACGCCACCCCACAGTCCCAGAAAGTCAGAACAAACCCTAGTCCTCCAACCGCAGCTGCAGCCTCAGGAGCTTCCCGGTGTCTGCCGGCAGGTGGTGCCAGGAGCAGTGCGGAGCTCCAGGAAGGTGCAGACTAACGCTGCCGCGGAGAGGGGGTCCAACAGGGTCTCCCTCTTTCCTGCCCACCATTTTCGACTGTGCCCACCAAGGACTATTGGTGCTCCCCTCCCCCGGGGCCCTGTGACCTAAACCTTCCCCACCCAGCTAGCCCTGCTCCACGAGAGCCAGGAGAACACAGCCCTGGTTCCAGAGTTCTGTGGAGGCTTCCTTCCAGGGAGGAAAACGCCCATCTGAGCAGGCAAGGGTGCGTCCGTCACACAGATCTGTGCAGAGCTGGTAGCCTCCCTCTTCTAGGCGGCAGAGGGCTTCCCCTTTTTTTTTTTTGGTACTAGGAATTGAATCCTGGGCCTTCCCTGGAGTCCTGGGATTAAAGGCCTACGCCATCAGGTCTGGGTTAGTTTTCACTTATTCTTAAAGAAGGGTGTCTGGGCAATTTACTCTTCTCTTGTGTACCCTGACACTTGACCGTATCTCTCATTTTTCATACTGATGACAGAGTGTGGACACCCTCCCCCCTTCCCTGGGGACTGAAACCAGTGCCTTCACACTGAGCCATACCCCCATCCCTTTATTTTTAATTTTGAGACAGGGTTTTGCATAGTTACTAAATTGCCCACACTGGGCTTGAATTTGAGATCCTTCTGCCTCATCTTCCCAGAGTGCTAGGATTACAGGCTTGTGTCTTTGGTCAGATCTTAATGTTCAGCTTTTCTGCTGAGACAAGTCCGTACTCCTAACTTTAACCTGGTTCTCATTTCCAAGGTGCTTCCGCAACTAGCACCTTACTTTTACTATTTTCTTCCCTGATTTTATCACACAATTCACCCTTTGCTATTCATAAAGTACACCCTTCTTCTATTACACTGCTATGCAAGTACCCACAAACTAAATGTGCTGGGCACCCAAGGAGGCGACCTGCACAGAGAGGGATGTGTCATGAAGTGTACTGTACTTCCGAAAACGAACTAGAACTGACAGCCTGCTATGAGCAGGCTGATAGAATTTTGAGCAGATAGAAATGGGGACCCAAAGGTAAACTGAGAAATGGAGATGATGAAAGTGATCGAAGAGAATCCTGCTGGTCATGGTGGAGCACACATCCCTAATCCTAGGTGGCAAAAAAGAAAAAACAGACTAGAAGGAAGGGGAAAGGAGGTACGCAGGATGAGCAAGAGGCTGGAGTATGAGGAATTTTAGTGTCAGAAGCTGAAACATGCGTCATGTCATTCTTTATTTTTATTTATTGTTGGTACTCAGGGTTGACCTCAGGACCTCATGCCAGGCAGGCGCTGGGCCGCTGTGCTGTACCCTTGGCCTCATCATGTCATGTTTTAAGAGACAGTTTTATTTATTTCATTACCCCACTGATTAAAAAGAAACCACACAGCTATATTACATATCTACCTCTGTGTGAGCACAGGAAAAAAGTCTGCCAAAAACGCACACCCAGCTTCCAGCAGCACCACCCACCTGGGAGGGGATGGGATGGGGAGCGACGTGGGCAGCACAGAAATCACCCTTTACCTTTACGTTCTTCTGTATGACTTAATTTCTAAAATTAGGCATATACTCAATTTTACTTGAAAAAAAGTAAGCCAGGCTCACTCACTTTGCGATGGCCTCATCCCGGTCCCTGATGGCCTTCTGAAGCTGATCCTTTGGCTCTCTGTCTTCAGGCGTCACTCTGGGCCGATCTCTCTCCTCTTTTAGTGTGGTCATCTCCACACTCAGCAGCGTTACCTAATGGGAGACCAAAGAACACAGGGGCTGAGAACGCCGATGTGGGCCTGGGTGACTTCCCCTCTAAGAGGTAGAAAGGAACCCGAGAACCTCAAATGCTTGTGCAAATGGAGAGGGAGGACCCCACTGCTGTCCTGGGGAAGGATGTCACGAGCTAGGCTCCAGCTCTGGGACAAGGGATGAGGGAGCTTCGGCCCTTGACCTGTGGCCACAGGCTGGATGCCCTGTACTGAGCACATCATGCCACCTCTTTCGTGGCAAGGCACACCCAGGTAGACATGCAAGGAGATTATTTAAACCTCAGGACTCTGAAGCAGTTTTGGTGGTGCAGGGTTTCACGTTGCTTCTCAGCCATCTTCTAGATGGAACACTACTATCAGAAGGGCTTTAGATGACTCCAAAGCCAGGGACCTGGCTTGCATCTCCAACAGCACACAGCACTGCCCAGTTCTCCTTTATTCTCATGTAGCTTCCCAAATCAAAGCCATGTGAAACTCACACACCTACAGGATGTTATCACTTCTCCTGGCAGACCTGCTGTCCTTTCCATGGTCCACGCCTCAGTAAGTAGTGGTACCACAGCCTTCTCGGTTCTGATGCTGATCTGGGAGTCACAGTTTGGCAGTGACTAGGGTTCCTGACCACAGCTTGACCCCTACCCCACAGTGCAGTAACTCTGTGCACATCACGACCACTGGCATGGGAGGAAGTGTGTACTATCTATCTGTGTACCCCAGAGCCTGACTGCGTATGGTGCTTAACCTCAAAACTGATTTCGCCAGCTTTGGGATACTTATCATCCAGAGCCTTGTCTCATCTGGAGGGCATTCCTTTCCCTTCACACCCTTTCCCTTCGTGGTGGATGAGATAGACTTGGCAATCACGCCCACCCCCCGCCCTGGGACTGCAGCTCTTGAGAGAGGATGGCAAAGCCACAGGCCAGTGGGGCCTATTCACCAGGCAGCATGCTGGTTTTGCTGTTCCTTTCTCATGGCACCTTCCTGTTTGGGAGCCGAGTTTCCTACCTTCCTTTCTGTTCATTCCGTATGCTACAACATTTAATTCTAATCCATTCACTTTCTGCTTAAGTTATGCAGACCAAATTTCTATTGTTTGCAACCAGAAATGGTGCCTGAGTAGAGCTTTCAGTAAATACCTGTTAAACAGTGGAAGGGTGGGAGTCCCTTCTATCTAGGTCGATAGCGTCAGGCATGAGTTGGGATTTCTGACCCTGCCCTCTTGTTAAATATTACACTCTGACATTTTTCCAAGGGAGGATCCATCTACACAGGTCTGCCTCCCTCCTACAAGGGGACTAATGTAACCTTTCAGTATACTCCTCGATACCCAAGTCTAATCAATCTTCAGATAGAGTGAAAGTGAGCAGAGCCCCTGGGCCTAAGGCTGGGGATTCAGCTCTCCAGACTGAGAGCAGAGCTGCCAGCCAGGGCAGCAGCCACTCTGGAGGAGCTCAGAGGACACTCAACAACAAAGAAACATAGAAGGACAATTCACCATCATGATAGGCATGGATTTTGTACTCCTAGGAGTCCGTAGAGGATGTCAGGGCCTGGTGCTCTGCACTGAGGACAGACCAAAGCTGCAGCTGTGCTGGGAGGCCGGGATGACTGAGTAAGCCCTGGGGATGCACAGGCTGACACAGGCCATGGCATGTATGTCCATCCCGCCCTGAGGCAGATGAGGTAGCAGGTGAGGCGCCCAACCACACCTATCATCAGCAGCTCTGCACCAGAACTGAAGACAGCGCTAGCAGACAGCGCTGCCTCCTCAGACCAAATGAGCCCTGACATGGCCTCTGGCCAGCCAGTGTCTCTACTAGCTGAGTAAGGGACAGAAGAAAACCACATACTGAGCAGGAAGTCTAGCATTTAACATGATCCAGCTAAAACTCCTGAAGAAGTTAAAACTTGAGTGAGCTAGAACCCACCAGCCACTTGCTTTAGGGACATGGACAAACGACTTTATTTTCTTTGAGCCAAACATACTTCTAAGAAAATCCCTGCCATGAAGTTGTTGACAGGGTCAAGTGAGATAAATATCATGTCCCTCTATGGTCTTGTGCAGTGCCAGGCACACAGTGGGTACACGGCAGGTGCCTAAGCAGCTCCGCATGGAGAATGCCATGCCTACTGCAATGGCTGCCATTTCCACATTCACTCTGAAACTCAACCTGCACCCTGCCTGCTGCCCCGGGGAGTCAGGGTGACTTCCGCAAGGCAGTTCTGGTGACTGCAGTGGTGGACAGGCTTTCTGTTCGCGCATTCTGGATGAGATGACTCTTGGGGACACATGCGCATTCCCTGCACTGGGCTGAAGATGGGCTTGCTCACCTGGCTGTGGAGTTGCTGCAGCTCTTCTAGGCTTTGCCTCAGTTTACCCCTCTCTCCCTCCATGAGCTCCCTCAGGGCTCTTGAGTCCTCACTGGTCTGCCTTATCTGTTCTTCTAAGGAGTCATCCTCAATTCTCCGGGAGCTCTGACAGCAAAAAGAAGAGCCAGACACAGATGGCGAGGGAGGGATGCAGGGGGCGAGAGACCGTTAGTGCGGAGGGGGTTGGAAGGAAATAGGGGAGGAGGAGGGAGAGATGGTGGGGGCGGGGAGGACAAAAGGGGAGAAAGAGAGAAGAGGGACGGAGAAAAGGAAGAGGAAATGAAACAAAGGGAGGAAGAAAGGGTAGGGGAGAAAGTTTTTCAAGCTCAATTTCAGCTTGCAAATGATCACCTGAAGTTCATTTTGTGGTTGTCCCAGCCCTCGGGCACATGGCCATGGGGTACACCCTTCTCCGCCAGTGACCCAACCTCTGCACTACAGCAGGTCACCAAACTGATGCAGCACAGTCAGAAACAACCGTACTTCATCTCATTTCACCCAGTACGGGAAGAAAGAGACAACTATTCTGGAGTGCAGTGAAACCTAGAAAGAAACTCCTGCCTGAGGGCTGGGTATGCGAATGGAAAGCAGGTCAGGGAGAGGTCTGTCTCCAGTCTGCCCAGAGCGCCACAGCAGCATCCTCCTCCCCAACAAGAAGCCACACTGCAATTCCAAGATTCCTTCACCTTGGTCTCCTCCACTTCCTGTGGCTACTTGCGTTCCTTAGGCAGGCACTTCTGGTCTTTTAGTTTGCCTATTCGTAGCTTATCCCTCCACTAGGAACAAAAGGCTACAGAATGGGAATTTGCAATGTTTGGCCAGATACCTACTTCTCTACTCAGTTTCTAAGGAAAGTCCTTCCACATGAGGCCACCAGTGTTCATCTATAATCATATAATTACATTTATATAATAAAATTTACATAATCATATAATTATAATTATACAGAGAAAAGGACTGTGCTTATTCCTTGGTGTCTGCAGGAAGGTGACCTTGGAGCCTGGATTGCTGGCACTCAGACCCTCTGCCCCATCATCTATGGAGGGCTCAGAAGGGATTCTGGCAGACACATGCTAGGGTTCCAGTTCTGAGGTTAGCCTCCCCCACTCCACTAGGCTGCAAATTCCCGTCAGCCAGGCGCTGTGGGGTCAGGCCCCTCTCGAAGTGGCCTCTTACCGTGGGCTCCATGCCATCCACAATGCTCTGTATCAGTCTCTTGAGCTCATTCAGGGCAGTGCGCAGGCTACCAGCTGGGACATCCTTGGCAGATGAGGTCTCTGAGGATTCATCCATGGAGGAGTCTGTGGACACTGCGGAGTCAGCGCTGTCACTCCCGCGGAGGTGTGTGCAGAGATAGCGCACCTGGCAGTAGGCTTCCCAGAGCTGCAGTCTCAGCTGTGTCACAGAGAATTATTCTTGATTATGGAGTTTATGGAAAACCTGGCTGTTTTTATCTAGGATATGAACCCAAAGTAGACCCGAGACACCAGTTGTAGGAGAAAAGGTTTTTGTTTTTTAAAAATCATCTGTCTTGAGAAGTAATACTGCTTATTTTGGGCCCAGTACATCTATCTAGACTCTCAATTCTTATTTTCCTGCTCTCCAGGCTTTCTTTGAGTGGAAAAGATTTACTGAGGGATAGGATGCACTCAAGAAGGAAGTGTGTGTGCTCAAAGGAACGAGGCACACAGAGCTGGAAGCTGGGGAATGGGAACTAGGATGGCTCCTGAGAGACGGGGGTTCCCGAGAGGGCTGTCCGCCAGCCCCTTTTGGAGAGTGTTTCTTTATTACAGAATGCTTCTTTCATCGGAGTGAAGAAATTATTAGGGAATGAAGTATGAAAAGCATGAAAGCAAGCCAGTAAGATGGTGAGAATGGGTCATGAACATGTCAGACTCTGGCGAGCACAAGGACGAGGCTGCTAGTCAACAAACAGGCCCCAAAGGCCCAGGGCCTAAGTGAGACAGACAAGGCTCTCTGTAGCTCTGCCTTCTGGCTGCCCTGTTTAGGTCTCAGTGGGCATGGAGAGGAGGACACGAGGGGTGGGAGCAGCTTTGATCAGGGTTGGCCTCGCATCCCTCCAGTGGCAGGCTGAGAAGCCCGGGCAGGTAGAGCCACTAGGCGGCAGTGGAGTGCTGCGGAGGAAAGCGGGCCCTGGGCACCGCGAGGCCGCTTCCCTTGCCAGGTGACGGACGTCAGCACCTGCTCTCTCTCTTGCTCCAGCTCCTCGGCCTCCATGCTCTGCTCCATCTCTGACAGGAGGGATGTGCTGGTGGCGGCAGAGCTCTGCAGACTCCTCTCCTCAGCGAGTTCCTCCACCTTCCCCTGCAGCTGCCGGCAGGAGAGCCGCACCTCCTGGAGCTCCAGCTGGCTCCGGTGCAGCTTTCAGGGAGAGACAGCACAAGCAAGTGAGGTTTGCCCGAGCCGAGCCGGCCGGCGATGACCAGAGCCCAGCCTTGGTTCTACGCCTGCCTCCACAGAAAGGCAGAGGGGAGGGACATGTCGGGCTGCACCAGGAGACACGGTCAGCAAAACCCAGATCTAGGAAGTTCAAGGCAGGCGACTCCACTTTTTCTTCCTTGTTTTATTTTATTTTTTTGTCTTGCTAGGCAGTTCGGGCCGGCCTCGAACTCACTTTGTAGCCCAGGCTGGCCTCAAACTTGCAACAATCCTCCTGCCTCAGCCTCCTGGCCTCCTGAGTACTGGGATTACAGGCATGCGCCATCCATTCTTTCAATGAGTAAGTTTCAAGAAAAAGGGATAAAGGTAGAGACTAGATATTAAAAGAGACCCAAGAGCCCTATCAACCAACTACAACGTGTGGGTCTATTTTACTTTTTATCTTGAGTCAAAAGTATTTTAAAAATCCATGATATAAGACAACTGAAAATTTGAACACTCACTGAATTTTTGATGATGTTAAGGATATACTGTTAATTTTTAAGATATAATATTATGGTTATATTACATTTTCTTTTTCTTCTAGAGGAAATTTTATTACATTACTACACAATGCTTTTCATTGTTGTGTTTGTGGTTTGACTCAGTGAAAAGAGTACTATCAAAGGACAAAATTGTAACAATTTAGTTTAAAGGTCTTCATTGGTTTTACTCTCAACTTAGAATCAGGCAACGTTTCGTTCCATTAAACAGGGTACGTATACCGTAAAGATATTTAATTTACAGATAAACTTATTAAAATTCTGAGACATACTTTTAAGCAATAGAAGAGGAAGTGGATGTTTCCAAGATAAGGCAGGTCTATGTGAAATCCTCCGTTATGGAAAAATTGGTACCCCCTTTCCCAAGTCAGATACCATTATGGCTAAGATAAATAAAAATTCTAAGGATGATAATATCAAGTATTGCTGAAGATAGGGGACCATCAGAACCCTCTGCTCATGTGAGTAGAAAACTGCAAACATTTTGGGAAAGTGCTTGGCAGTTTCCAGTAGCTAACTCCACTCTGAAGTGCACACTTCCCTTGCCCCTCAAGTGAAATGAAAATAAAAGACACACAGAGGATTTTATAGCCACAAACGGGAAAGAATCCAAATACTAATAAAATCATAAATCACACAGCACATCTATATGCTGGAATACTATGCAGCAATGAAAAGAATATGCTGTTATATCACGTTACTACTTACGACATTACTGAATTTCATGTATACCATGTTGAGCAAAAGCTTATCTCAAAAAATAAAGGACTAGGCCAATGGGGGTGAACCTGTGGCACACATGCCTCAGTGGGCTATTTGTATCACTGAAAGCTCTAAAACGTTTGCTATCATTGGCCTAGGCATATGGCTCAGTGACAGAATACCTCTGGATTCAATCCCCAGTACCGAGTGTATGTAGAGGTTTTTTGTTTGTTTCTTTTTAATAAAATAGCATTTCTGGAGTAATATTTATTGCATTAAAAAGAGAGGGGATATTGCACTGGCGTCTTCCAGATTCTTGCCAAGTTCGTTCATGGTTCCTGCAGAGATGCAGAGACTGTGGGGTGGCTGGCACCAACTCAGAGCTATAATTCTCATGGAGAGAGCAAGCTGCCCTGCAAAGGCTTTGGCTAATCCTATAGGTGCCCTGGGAGCTTCCTCTTCACTGTCAGTGCCAGGAGTGTGCAAGCAAACAGCCAACAACAGTTCCAAAGGCCCAAACGAGCTGTGATTCAGAAGGACTTGGAGCCTGCCTACTTGCAGAACAAATATGGCACTAGCAAGCCTGCTCTGAGTGCCTCCCACTGGTCAGCAATACCTGCGGTCCAGTGGGAACTCCTCCAGCCCCAGTTTTGAGTAAAATCAGAAAAAAAATCAGGGTTACGGGGTTAGGGGGCCTTCCTAGGAAGCATCTGGCACAATTACAAGTGGCAGATTAAACTGACAAATGCTTTACAATTATTCTCTAGACAAATCCACATATATCTCAGCAGGAGAAATTCCTCACTGGTAAGTACAAGTTCTTATGTACTAGACAAAATTAGTTCAATTATTCATGCACACTCAAAGGTGCTTAATTAATTCTAACAGCAAGAGAACAAAGATCAAGAGGGGCTCACTTTCTGGTCACTGCCTGATTCACCACCTGGATAGATGTGCAGAAAAACCAATACAGGCAAGAGTCCATTCACCATATAAACTCTATAGGAAATACCATCCTTTGTACAACAAAGATGACACTAGGTCTGCGGGATTAACACTTGACCGTGTGTCTGTACAGAACATGAAGTCTAAACTAATAATATTCAACTGACCAGAAGTGGGAGCATTCTCCTTATCTGACAGCTGGGAGGCTGACAAGGTGTGATGTTATGGGATATGCTTACAGGTGCTTAGGGGTGCGTTGGGGCAGACTAGACTCCAGGTCACCAACTTTCTGGATTGCCTAACAGTGAGTGAGCAAGTGTTCCGCCAATGAAATCCAACCACTTGCCATGAATGATGCTTGGCTGGCTGTGGTGGATCCCTGTAATCTTCTCCACTTGGAAGGCTGAGGCAAGATTGTTTTAAAATAAAAATAAAAAGGGCCGGGGATGTAGCTCAGCCATACAGCATTTGCCTAGTATGTGCAGTGCTTTGGGTTGAAACCCCAGTTCTGAAAAAAAAAAAAAGATGCCGAGCTGGGTATAATAGGGCAGCAAAGTGGCCCACACGGGGATAATATCACTTTCCTTTACTGATCATTAAGAGTTTTGTAAAATGCTTGATAGAAACTAGATGGTCAATAAGTAATTTTTAATCCCTATTATGAGGCCTTGAAAAAGGTCAAACATTTGATCAGTAGTTTAAAAATTTATTCTGGACAGCAGGTCACGGTGATACAGAGCAAAGGAGGGCTCCCCCAGTGGCAGCAGGCTTGTTGCTTTATCTGCTCTATCTCCCCACAACCCCTTGCTGGGGAGTTTAAAATTATGGGGCTAAATACGTTCCAAGGAGCTTGGGGTATAGTGCAATGGTAGAACATCTGCCCACTATGCTTGAGGCCCTGCTGCCACCCCTGGGCGGGGACAGGGAGGGAGGGGAGAGAGGAAAATACATACATGCATACATGCATTCGGACATTCCAAGGCCACTGGCTCAGTACTTTACAAATCTGGTTTAGGACCTCTCCATGCTACCTGAGAAAGCTGGAAGTTTTATTTCTATGTCAGTATAGGCCATTTCAACAATAGACAGGGCAGGGCTTCCTAGAAGACATTGGTTAGCTACTGGCAACCTATGGAGAGTTTTATGTGAACAAAAGCAATAATCATAGTTAAGAAAGATGAGAATTCAGCCCACAAGTACAGGTCTTCCAAACTGTGTGAACTGCCAGACTGGCTACAGGCACTAAGCTGAGAGACACCCTTACACTCCTATAGTCCACGTGTGATGTATGAACTGGGATTTTCACAGGTATAAACACACAGCCCACTGTCCAAGTTAGTGCCCTGTGGTCTACACTGGTCCTGGCTATTTCCCATCATCTACAGGTTCTCAATTATGGATCTGAAACACAGACATTTCCTTTGTGAATTCATGCTAGGCTTGGTTTCTGTTTGGCAAGGACACTCCCCTGTGCATCCTTCCCCTTTCCTCCCCACGTCTGTCTCGGTAACCCTGAGAGTGCCTTATGTGATAGTAAGGAATGATAATGCTGACTTCCAGGGACAAGTGAGCAGAAAGGGGAGTCATACAGGGAGTCCTAGTCTCAATTCTACCAAGAAACTAGTACCTGACCTTGGATAAATGCTTCATTTTCCCTAAGTCTCAGCTTTATGAAGTATGTGAGAGCACTCTGTCCCCCTGCAGAGGCATACAATGTTCACTGCTATTATCATCAATCTGCAAAAACAAGCAAACTCTATTTTGAAAACTGCTTAAGGCTTTAGTCAACACCAGTATCCCTTCCCTTCCCCAATCCTCCCTTCTCTTTCTGTTCCTTTCCTTTCTCCCTCTCCCTTCCTCTCTCTCATCTTTTTTTCCTCCCAGTAGTGGACATTGAACTCAGCAGCTTTGCAGTGAGCTACATCCTCAGGTCTTTTTCAAAAACTTTGAGACTGGTTCTCACCAAGTTGCTCAGGCCGGGGTTGAACTAGTAATCCTCTTGCTTCAGCCTTGCAGAGCACTGGGATTACAGTCATGTATCACAGTGTAAACTCTTCATGCGTGCTAGGCAAAGGCTGCACCACTGAGTTACGCCCAAGCTCCATTTTCTACTCAACATTTGCCGAAGGCCCTACATTTCTAGCCAGGGGATGAAAAAACACAGAGGAGAGAAGCTGCTCTCTGCCCTAAGAGGGGCCACATCACTCAGTTGGCAATTTAGCCAGTGGTATCAGTGGCAAGTAGTATTAGCCTAAGACACCGTTTCTTTCCCTCATAGTCCAGGGCTTCCCTCTGAGCCTAATGTGCCCTCTGTAGCCTAGTCTTGAGGTAGAGCCCCTCCTGGCACCTAAGTGTTACCCAGTAACCATGTGGCAGTCTAGTACACTTCCTGCCATTCCCAAAAGGGAAGCAGTGCACCCTTAGCCTCTAGTCCCAAGTCTTCCCAGCGAAGCACCTTCATAGCAGATGCTACACCCTGTTTCTGGGGAGGCTGAGAGTGATTATCTTATTGTCTGGGCTTGTTGCTTGTCAAGTGTAAGCTTAGAACTTCAGCTGAAGTCTGGTGGCAGTTCCCAAGAAAGGACATATATGACTATGAAGCAGTTTCTTTTCGGGAGGCAACAAGACTAATTAGGCTCAAAAAGGGCTCAGACTGTGTCTTTTCTGGCAGGTGGCAAGGGCAGGATATGTCTTGCTGTGTTCAGTGGGGAGTTTCAATTCTGTGCCAGCCACTGAACCCTCCCACCTAGGGAAGAGCAGCAGAGCGCTGCGAGCTGAGGGCAGAGCCCCAGGCTCCCTCGGAAATCTGGCACATTTTACCAAGGCCAGGAGGCTGCAATGACGCTCCCAGTGTTCCAGCCATGTTACTAGCTCAGAAAACACTGTGCGAAACTTTTCAGGGACCAGTGCATCAGAACACATGGGAGGGACTTGCAAGGAACGATACGTTCCACTGGCGGCGATTAAGTCCGTGCATGCCTGGGGGAACCCTAACAGGCCCACAGTGGCCCTTCACAGCACCCACTTCTGACCAGCCCCACCGGTCGGTTTCCCGTCTGCTCCTGCTGTCTGGCCTTAGTCCGGCAGGGCAGCATCTCTCTGTCCAGTACCTGCAGGTCTTTGTCATGGCCTTGCCTCTCTAGGGTCAGCACTCGGTCCTGCAGCTCTTCCACAGTCTCTTGTAGCAGGTCATTTTCTTCTAAGGTAGCACTGAGACGATGTTCCAGCTCCCGTTTTCGATCCGACAGCATCTTGATCTGAAAGGCCACAGGGGTGGTGAGAAGTTATACCTGGGCTGATGTGTAGGAAGAAGGCTAGGCCCCAACACGGGGGCACATGTCTCTGAGTGTAGTGCCCAGGGACTTGGGGGTCTCTCATCTCAGAAAGAAGAGCTGTGCAATCCTGGGCTGAAGAGAAAGCCCCTCCCCGCTAGGAAGCTGTTTGGGAAGGGGTGGGAGTCTGCTGTGGGCAAGCTGGAATGTGGGCTGCCAGGCAGAGGAAGGGATGGTTAATGCTCTGGAAATTCCAGAGATAAGACAGAGAAGGTTCCACCTTGCCTGGCCGCAGCTTCACCCCAGCCCCAATGCTGGGGGATGGTGGAACCTGGCCTGCCACCACTCTTCCTTCTCTGGGTGTGGGAATAAGGACGTGCCCATGTGTTCCTCTGGCACCTCCACATGTGTGCACTTTCAGGCTCCCTTCTGTCCTCTCCCCATAGCTGGTCCTTCTGATGCTAGAGGCCACAGCTCAGACCCAGGGACCCAAGTTAATGGAGGAACTAGCAAGGTACAGCAGGCAAAGCAGTGCCTGCATCAACCTGTGCCCTGGAAAGGAGTGGGACAGGGACTATCTGAGTAACTGACTTTACTCAGAGCAACCTGTTCTGAGAAAGTAACTTGTAAACCGAAGCAAATTCTCTCCTTTAGTGAAATAAAGAGGCTGATCTGCATAATGAATTACCCAGTCACTCTCAAGATATATGCACTTCCTTGTTGGAAGGTCTGTCTGCTCTCTTCAGTGTCAGAAAGTGGAAGTGATGCCTCATCTTCTCAGGCTTTCAGATTTGGGTGGAGAAACTGAGCCAGGGCCCCCAAAGCCAATGATGTTTCACCTAGAGCACTGCCCTGCTCTGGGGCTTCAGAAAGCCTTCCCAAATGGTACCGGATTTGGGAGGAACTCTGGGGGCCCTGCAGGTCTCCTGGCTCCTTCTATTTATCAGTCCTTGCTGGGTTAATTATTTGTCCCACTGCATGGTTGGCCAAGATGTTCTCCAGGCTCTCTAGGTCAGCCCAGAGAATGATGCCTCAGGTTCTTATCTGGGTAGGTTCTGGGGACCAACTTCAAAGATTTTCCGGGGAGACTGAAATGAATGTCTAACCTGTTCTAGGTCCTCCGGGAGCCACCTCTGCCTGGTTGTTCCCATGCTCTGCACTACAGCTCCACTCAGAGGCACAGCTCTTCCCTGGCTACTGACCAATCAGATGCTATGCTGTCTGGGGGAAATGAGGTATGTGGCCTTTGGCCAGAGAGATTAGATGTCTGGACAAACAAAGAAATCCTGTCTCTCAAGTGTGTACCTGGGTACCAGGCCAAAAAGCAGCAAGCTCCTTTTGTGAATGGGCCCACTATTCCCTATGGTGAAGCAGAGTTAAGACAGGTGAAGGGAGTTCTCACTCTAGTTCATTTTCATTTAAATACCTTCTGACTTTTAAATTCCCTTTCCCATGGATCTTCTTTGTTTCCCAAGTTTCATTCCATGAAGTAATGAGGTAACGTGATTCTGACAGACAAACAACCCTTAAAAAACTTAGAAGTTCAGAGTTACATGAAATAACTTAGTTCAGAGGAGCAATTTCAGAGCTTGGCCTTTGAAAGTAGTACTGTTACAGGGTGAGGTGAGGAACTGGTATCGGGCTGTCAGCTCTCTTTTTTTTTTTTTTTTTTTTTTTTTTTGCGGTACTGGGGATCGAACTCAGGACCCTGTGCTTCCGAGGCAAGCGCTTATTCCACTGAGCTATATCCCCAGCCCTGTCAGCTCTCTTACTCTGCCTGCTATACTCTGAAACTTGCGACCAAATCTGGCAATTAACATTCCTGAGAATGACTTGCTCATGAGGGTCTAGAAAAAATGAACAGGCACAGGAAAGAGGAAGTCAGGCAACTTGACGGAGTCAGAGCCTGGGACAGGCAGCTGAACGACAAGTCATGCACACAGATGGGCACAGACAGGGCATGCTGAACCTACCGGAACAAATCTACTTACTTCAAGAACCTGCTGCTCAATATCAGTAGGAATTCCAAGGGAAAAGAGGGAGGAGGGAAGTGCGGAAGGAGAAGAGAAGAGAAGAGAAGATATTGACAGACTTTAGGAAAAACATGCCCAGTGACTTAGCAAGCAGGAAAACGGCTGTGGGGCTTCTCCAGCCTGACCGAATGGCTGATCCCTCAGCCACAGTGAGGGTTCCTGTGTCTGTCCCTAGACTGTCTCTCAAAATCCAACCTGGCTGAAAGGGACGAGGGGTCCTTAGGGGAACAGTAGCTGTGAGCCCCCAACCTGCTTCAGCTGATGACACGTGCCCTGTCCCACTCGCCACATGACTCACAGTACTGTTCCCAGCTCACTCAGGGCCAGAGACTCTGTCAGGCCAAATGTTCCCCAGGTCTTAACCCACTATATCTTCACAGAAGCCCTATGAAGTAGAACTGTCTACTGGTCTTATTTTATAGGTGAGAATAATAACATCCTATTAGTGCAGACTGAACCGGATCTAAGAGGAATGGAGAAAGGAAGATAACCTCCCCACTTCTATGTGGGGCTGGCAAGCAAATTTTTGCAGGGACTCACATATTCAGTAAAATATAGGTCATTCATGATTTGAAGACCTTCAGCAGTAACTCTGAGTACTTTTACTTTTCCAGACAACAGGCTACCCAGTGTTACTATCAAGTGTTCTTCATTTAATTTCTCATAGAAATGTCTCTCTTTGGCAATTTAGGTCCTTTTACATATAGCAGGCTTTCATTCCTCAGCTCAGAGAGCTCCTTATCCAACGATGCAGTGAGGCGCCTCCAAGGGGAAAAAGTGCTTCACCTCTCAATGCTGCCCCATGGCCAGGCTCACCTCAGCCTGAAGGCTCTCGAGCCGGATAATGTGCTGGTTGGTTGATGAGTTTTTCTCCCGAAAGTCTTCTCTGAGGGCATGGACCTGCATGGAGAGTTGTCTCTCAACTTCTGATGCCTGCAACAGAGGAAACTTTCAGTTATTTGAGGGGACACAAAGAAGGTCTGTTGAGATATTTGCCTTTTGCTGGGCATGGTGGCGCACGTCTGTAATCCCAGCACTTGGGAGGCTGAGACAGGAGAACTGTTGTGAGTTCGAGACCAGCCTGGGCTACAAAGTGAGCTCAAGGCTAGCCTGAACTGCATATCGAGACCCTGTCACAAAAAAAAAAAAAAAAGCTATTTGCCTTTCATTTCTCAAATACCCCTTTGCACACTTTGGGTTCCATAAGGAGTTCCAGATGAGATGCAGGTTTCCCACTTACGACCTATTTGTTCTCTAGAGCCAAAATGGGACATACGTGCTCCTAGCCTCTATTTTAAGCTACTCTCTCTAGGGCTGACTCTACTGACCAGTGGAAAGAGGTCAAGGAAATACATCTAGGAACCTCTCTCAAATGTTAGTTACCATTTTTTCCCTTTGTTTTGAGACAGTATCTCAAGTATCTCACTAAGTATCTGAGGCTGGTCTCAAACTCACGGCCATTCTCCTGTCTCCAGTCTCCCAAATGCTGGGATTACAGGTTTGCACCACCATGCCCAGCTAGTTACCACCATCACTACTGTGCTTATAGCAGGAGCTCTGCAAGTATTTACTAAATTGAAAGAAGATCTCAGTATTTTATATGGAGGAATATCACAGAGATACCTCATGCCATAGAAACTGCTTTACTTTTCCCATCAATTTCCTAGTAAACTGGGCTTAGGCAAATCATCTTTATCTGCACTTCTCACTTTCACTCAATATGGGCATTATTTTAAATTGCCTGTCATGTGTGTTAAGATTTTGGCCATTTGTTTCTCAAGGACATTTCTGTAATGCACAAAGCCAGTGGGGAGCCCTGGCTCAGTGGCTCCTTTTCCACCCAGTCCATTTAGTCACCCTTGGCATGGGGAGGACCTCTGCAGGAAGGCTAGAACTAGCACTGGAACTCATATGAAGTCCAGGTTCTTCCTGAGGGTGCAGCCCAGCCTGCTGCAGAGAGCCCTCATGCTGCCCTGCAGGGAGGTGAGGCCTGGAGTTAGGGAACTGCCTCAGTGAACTTTTTGGAGGCAGCATGTAGTCAATAAGCTTTATAGGTAGGTGCTCGGGAGAGATCAGCATGTACTAGAATGGTTCAGAACAGCTTTTGGAGGAGGTGGGGTGGTGATCATGTTGAAATGGTTGGCTAGCTGTTCAATGAGGCTCTCTCATGGTGATAGCTTCAGTAGTTCTTTTTATCTTTAAGTACTTTATAAACAATTGTCCATTTTTGGTTTCACAAATTCAACAAATGTTGCCTTACTACACAGCTATATGTGTCTTAATCTATAGCTTTGCTTTGAAAACAATAACAAAATGAAACTAAATCAAGTCATCTTTTACATTCTAAATTTAATATCAGACACCACTAGCTTTTTTAGATTCCTCAGTGAAAACACATGAGCCAGTCACTCTTGCCTAAAAACCTCTGGCAATATTCACTGAGTGCTTACTATGTGCCAAGAGCTGTGCTGAACACTTTCAGTGCGTTACCTCAGCTTTGCCTCAATGTACTGATGAGAGGATATGCTCAGCGAAGTGCAGAACCCTCCTGAGCTCTCAGTCAGCCACAGCACCAGGACAGTAAGCTCTGGGCTTCTTACCCTCAAATTAGAACTGCAACACTGTCCTCTTGGACTCTGAAACAGTTTCTCCTATTTCCATTTCTTAGTACTGAAAGCAAATTTTACCTAAATCCAAGTCAGTCATTCTCCCCTGCAATACTGGGGCTTGGACCCAGGGCCTCTACACAGAGCTACATTCTTTATTATTTTGACACAGTGTCTCTCTAAGTCACTAAGCTTCTCAGGCTGGACTCCATTTTGTGATCCTCCTGTTTCACCCTCCCAAAGTGCTGGAGTTACAGGTATGCACCACAAGATCCAGCTTCTTCTTTAATAATAAGTAATTTCACTTCAGATGTCTGAAATGTCTCCTGATGGTATAGAGGGTCCATCAGTAATATTCCCTCTCAGATGCTACAGTTTTATTGCCTGTATTGAATTTAACTGACTTGGAATTTCAAAGCATATTTAGACAGGCAAAGCACAGAGTAACTCAGGCAGTTAATGTTACTCATGACATCACTCCCCCCCCCCCGCCCTGGTACAAATCACAAGGAAACAAGGCCACAGAGATGCATGCAGTCTGTAAATCCAGCCATGCTGGTATGAAAAATGTCTGCAGACTAGCTTGCTCTTAATGTGATCTTCCTAGAAATAAGGATTTATCTCTTCTTACCAAGAAGCTTGACTTGAGAGCCTGAGTTCTTGTACATACTATATTTCCTCTTGTGACTCCTCACATGTACCCAGGGATACATGGCTTTCCGAGGATTTTAACCTACATTGCTCATTTGAACCTCCAATAGGCTTGCAAGGCAGGAATCACTGGCCTCCTTTTGTAGACAAAGGAGCGGCACTGCACTGCTCCCTGGCCACCATGCCACAGCGTCTCCCACACAGGGGCCAGTAATTGGCCTGTGATGGTGCTAGATCAGTAAGAGTTATATGCTCACCATCTGCAAGCAGCTAATGTACCTTTCTTTCTTTCTTGGTACAAGGAATTGAACTCAGGACCTTGCACTTGCCAGGGAGGTACTTGTGCCACTGAGCTGTATCTGCGGCCTAATGTATCTTTCAAAATAAATTATTTTCTTCTTTTTCAGAGACAGAATCTGGCTTAGATCTTTAGATTTGACTAACAAAATGAACATTTGCTATTTCTGCACATAAACTTAATAATATTTTCTTAGCTTGTGTATACATCTCTAATGTTACAAATGATTTCTTTTTTCTTTTCTTTTTTTGGTACTGAGAATTGAACTCAGGACCTTACACCTGGCCAGACAGGCGAGGTGCTACTGAGTTATACCCCTAGCCCTACAAATGATTTCTGACCAAAGTATCAGGAAGCACAAACCCAGCCTTAGCTCTATCATGAATTTTGAGAATCTCTGAAGCTCCCCAAGTAGGAGAGTGAGTGGGAGAAACATTCATCTGTTAGAAGGGACCCACTGTACTCCAAGAAGAAGGGTAGTATCTCAGGGAGAGACAAAAGTTAAGAGTTAAATGATCAGGGTTAGAGTTCCTGTTCTGCCATGCACATGTGTACAAATTAAATGAATCATCTCTCTGAGAGTCCCAAATTATAAACACTTTATTCTTTTACCTGTTGAAAGACATACAAAAGGGTAGTAGTTCTGAAGGGAAACTCCATTTCCCAATTTCTAATTCAGGATACTGTAGGATTAAGTTGAACCACTAAAGGTTATAGGGATATAAAGGAAAGAAATATTGCACTGTCAGAAATTTAGGGCAATTGCAGAAAAGAGAAAAAGATCAGAGCACTAGTTTTTTTACTTTTTTTATTTTTAGAAAAAAACAAAACAAGCAGGTACTGAGGATACCATCTACATCTTACAAGGTCACGGTCACATAGGCTATTTTTAGGTTCAACACTGCAAATAGCCTGTTAAAGAGAGTTGGCTAACATCATGAAGGTAGTGAGTCAAGTTAAAAAAATATGGAGAAAAAAAAATCTGACAGTTATATCTTGTGGTTTTGCTCTTTTTTTTTTTTTGTGGTACTGGGGATCGAACTCAGGACCCTGCGCTTGCTAGGCAAGCGCTTATTCCACTGAGCTATATCCCCAGCCCTTGGTTTTGCTCTTAATGTGGCCCTTCAAATTATTCAACAGCCAGCAATTACTCAGGGGCCATGCCTCTTTACTAAGAAACAGTTTCCTGTTTCTGGGTTTGGGGTACGGTCATAGCCCTGGGACCTTTTCTAGAGGGTGAGGGAGGTAACACTAGGTTAATTCACTTAACAGAAAATGGCAGCATGGGTCTTGTAGTTTGCTTCTCAAAATGATGAGTTTTGGCCACTGTGCCTGGTTTAGCTGGCAATAACAGCTGTGACAAAAGTCAGTGTCTGGGTAACTAATTAGCATTCCCACCTCCATATCATCACTTTCTGTTTGGGGCCTCTGAGGTCCTCTCCTACTCATAAAATACATACTAGGTTATTGTGAACTATAGTTACTCTGCTATGCTAATTATCCTGATATGATCCACATATATTGTATATATGTATTACTATATTGTATCCTACAAAATGAACAATTAAAATTACAATAAAACAGAAAAAATCTTTTAACATCTATAATCGTAGGTGAATATAAAAAAAGACAAGATTTCGGTTGTATTTTTTTTAAACTTTTTTTTTAATAGTAAAATTAACAAATGTTCGGGGTAAATAATTAAGGTAAACTTAAGAATTAAAATGAAAATTAGTCCCTACTTACCCTAGTCATTAGTGCAACTCTCCAGATGCAGTCACTATCTGAGATCTTTCTAGAAAGTTTTTATTCATGTCTAAGTATCTAAACACTACCTAAAATCTGCCACCCAAACACACTTATTAGCTGAGTATGGTGGCACATGCCTACAAGGTGGCGCATAGGAGGCTGCCAGTTCAAGGTCGGCCTGGGCTACAAAGTGAGACTCTGTCACAAAACCAAATCAAACTCTACCAAACCAAATCCCTAAGCCAAAATCAAACCCAAAATCATGTATTTTAACAACTGTCCATGCCAATATGTACATTTACCTTTTTCTTTTTAATAGTTATCTGGTATTTAGTTACACAAATATAATGTAGGTGAGTCCTGCTGATAAGCAGTAAGACTGTTCCAATTTTGTTTTTTACTATTATAAACACTGCTGAAAAACCTTCCTTGCTCACCCATCTTTATGCTTGTGCAAGCATATTCCATGAGGGGATAAATTCCCATAAATGGAATCACTAGGAAAAAGAGTATCTACATTCATTTTGATAGATACTGCAAAACCATCATTCAATGGTGGTAACATCAATTTATACCTCTACCAACAGCACAAATGTGGCCACTTCTCAACAGTGTGTTACACTGGGTATTGTGGAATCTCTTCATCTTTAGATACATATTTCTAGTACATTCAAAAAGTATAGTCTTTCTAACTTCTATTGTATAGTCTGTATGATAAAGAAAACAAGATATGTGAGAAGTAACTGTAGTTTTGTTATAGAACGCTAACAAGTTTAACACTGACACATCCCTGAACTACCCAAGATGAATGCCTTTAAAATCCAAGTACTTCGGTTACTATTACTCAACAAATCTTCAAGTTGGTGAAACAAGCCGACAGTGTATTCCTTATCCCCAGTATGCCCGCTTTGGTCAGAGTACCATCTAACAGTGTACTTTCCTCACTGAGCAAAGCTATTTCATGAATACTTTTTAAAAATTAGCAACATATGAGCATTTCTCCAAATTGGAATACTTAGAAGGTTTGTTTAAACTGGCCAAGCAAAATAGTTGACTATATATTTTCTTGTTAAATGGAAGAAAGGAAATTGCTTTAGTTACACACAAACATCTATCCTCTTTATTTGTCAAAATGAAAAAAAGAACCAATTAACTCAGAAATTATCAGGGAAAATCTGCTACTTTAGTACCTTGCTTAAATAATTCTGTCTTCTGCCAGGGCAGGGTGGAGAATGAGCACCGAGGGGTGGCAGTGGAAGTGACACTGACGATGCGGATGCTGATAACTGCAAAGGTCCACGCACACCATCTACTACGTGCTTTACCCTGTAAGTGTATCACATTTACTGTCTCGTTTAACCTTCATAGTAACGTAGAGAAGCTGAGAAGACTAAGTAATTCACACTCGTAAGGTCCTACTGGCCCTGGTGAGTGTGGAGATAAACTCTTAGACTCAGCACCAGGTGACACCTCTGTTAATCCTCTTTCTCCCTCTCTCAAAGTGCTTATTAGACTGAATGGAATGTTAGAGCAACAGCCTTGAACTTACTCTAGGACAGTGGGTGAATTTTTTTAAAACACTGATACCTTACTATTGTTGAGAATTGCTGCTCTATTTTAAAGCATTTTGTTGACTTCCTCCTAATCTTTCTTTCTCTCTGTGTGTAATTATTTATGATCATACTACTCATATAGACTTTTTAACTTATATTAAAGAGTAATGCTTTTACTCTGGCAAAAGCATTTCCAGATTATGACCAATCATCATTTTATATTACTGGTCCATTATACAAATGGGTTGATTTCATTACTGCTTCCTTGTTGTTAGGAACCTTGGATTTCTACATATTTTGGAACATACTGATGAAAACACGTCAGTGGGTGGTGGTACTAGAGCTTATTTACACAGAAGTGGACAACCATACTATGCCAGAAAGGTAGATGAATATACTTTAGAAAAGAAAACCCACACCAGCTGAAACCAAAATGGGTTTCTCATTAGCCTTTGCCTAACTAGAAAATACAATTACGCAGAAGTCACTATTTTCTTTTTTTCTTTTTTTTTTTTTTTTAGAAGTCACTATTTTTTTTGGATTTTTTTTTAAAAAAAATTTTTTTTTTTTTTTTTTTGTGGTGCTAGGGGTTGAACCTAGGGCCTTGTGCATGCAAGGCAAGAACTCTAACACTGAGCCACACCCCCAGCCTGTGAAGTCAGTATTTTCTGATTTTCAAGGTTCTACTCTTACAAACTTGATAAGCTCCCTCTTTACTCTCTTGATTATTATAATAAAAACGATAGCTATCTACAGAATGATAAATACAACAAATGTAGAAGTTTTCTTAAGCTTCAGTATGCTAATTTCTGCCAGTTTTTTCAAAAATAAAGGCCAGAAGTGGTTTACAATGTATTTATATTTTCTTCACTGTCTGAAGATAGATTTTCATCAATATGTTTGCAAAGAAAAGGCTTCATTTCTGCTACCATGGTGGGGGAGGTTATTTGGATTAACCCTTCTGAAAAATGCTGAATAAAGAGAAAGACTTCTGTTGGGGATATAGCTCAGCGGCACAAGCCCGTGCTTGCCAAGTGCAAGGTCCTGAGTTTGATTCCTGGTATCAAAAAAAAAAAAAAAAAAAAAGTTTTTTTTTTTTTTTTTTGTCGTTTTGAGACAGGGTCTTGCTATGCAGCTCAGGCTGGCCTTGTGCTCACTTTGTAGCCCAGGCTGGTCTCAAACTCGCAACGATCCTCCTGCCTCTGCCTCTCGAGTGCTGGGATTACAGGTGTGTGCTACCATGCCCAGCATCTTTTTTGGTATCATCGAACTCATGACCTTGCGCTTGCCAGGCAGGTGCTTGTGCCACTGAGCTATATCCCTGGCCCGAGAAAGACTTCTAGAAGCATCAAAATACTGGCAAAATAGTGACATGCTAATGCTTCAATATTCAAACAATTATAACTAACCAGTGATTACAACTAACCAGCAGAGCATAAACAGTAAGAAATAAACCTACTGTATTACAACTAAACAACAATCACACTTGAAAGGGCAGAGAAGAAAATAACTACGTTAAATAACTGGAAAATTGCCTTTTGACAGTATACTTTAGGGTTCAAAAGCAAAGGAACTATACTTAGATGCTGCACTATGGTTAATAAATTTGTTTCTGTCAGGAGTATGAGTTAGCATTCTGAAATGACTGCTATTATTTACAAAAGTAAGTAAATATATTGTGGATCATGAGAACCAGGCTTTTCTCTTTCAGAAAAAGAAGAGAAAGGGTAGAACGATCCCTCAAGCGTTGAACTGGAATCAGAAATATTAGCAAATATATATAGTACTATACACATATACACATGATATATATTATATACATATACACAGATGGAGAGACTGAGAAATATACATGTGTGTTTATGAGTACATTGGTGTATATCCACTTATTTCTTAACACTGTCCTCTGGGAGGACTAAAAACAGTGACACCATAGTAGCAATAAGCACACCTAGTATTCGTATCTTGGTTTCTAAATACCATTCTCTAATGTGTTAACCAAGGGTCCTTGGAGAAATGGCTGGTTCTAGGCTTGGGTCAAGAAAAATACAAGATGAACCTGGAACACCTTATGGTACAGTTAAGGAAATAACTTTTAAAAAAATGGTGGCACACTGAATTGACACAGGAGTCAATCTGAAGGTGTCTTACCAATGTTGGGGTCACTTAATACATTTACAGTAACAGATTATGACACAAAGTATAAAATAAATGAATATACATTGATAATTGAGTAAATAAGCAAGGAGAAAGGTACCTGTTCTCCCTCACAAAAAATTCCAATGCAGAAAAAATGATGGAAACAGAGCATCATCTTTACGCAGGGATCACAGCGAAAACCTTGCAGGCAAGAAATCGAGCATGAGCCAGGTGTGGTGATGCATACCTGTCATCTCAGCATGTGGGAGGCTGAGTCAGGAGGATCCACAAGTTTGAGGCCAGCTACATAGTGAGCTCAAGGCCAGCCTGAACTGCATAGCAAGATCCTGTCTCAAAAAACCCCCAAAGAAATAGAGGATGAATGCTAAAATTAGTGGGGGAAATTGTAATGAAAACCAGAATATTTACTCAGCTTCAAAGTATCTCCCCATAAGATTTATTATCTACAAAGGGGAGAAAAAGTAATTGTACAGTGGGGAACCTGGCAGACATTTCCTTAACCAACTGATCCAAGTTAACAACAGTAGAGACAGAAAACAACATCATCCACCCCCCCTAAGATGTACAAAGAGGACAGATACTTGGTACCACTTTCAGCCAAAGTGTGTAATCTTGACAAAATATGACACAAACTCAAACTGAGGGACTTTCTACAAAACAAATGATCAATACTCTTCAAAAATGCCAAGTTTAAGAAAAACAAAGGCGGAGTGAGGAGCTGTCAGAGGAAAGAAAGGAAACACGACAACCAACTGTAACACGGGAGCCCACATTAGATTGTGAACCAAAAAAAAGGACATTTGTAGAGAAACTGACAAAATTTCAGTAAGTATGCAAACTAGTTAATAACAGTATTTCAACTCTGGTTTTGATAAGTATACTATAATCACTAGGTTGTTAACATTTGGGGGAACTGGGTAAGGGGTACATGAGAATCTCGGGGGCTGGGGACACAGCCCAGGGGTAGAATGCTGGCTAAGCACTTGAAAGGCCCTGGGTCTGAACCCCAGCTCAGGGGAGGGGAATCTGCATTGTTTTTCCAATTTCTCTCTCTTTGTTTTAATGGAAAAGAATTTATTTAGCTTTGTGCAGTTTTCCTTTCCCTTGGCACAGGAAGGCCCTGTTAAAGTTGCATAGTCTGGCTTCATAGGTGAATATATAGGTTGACTTTATGAGGTTTTCAGATATTAAGTTTGAGAAAATTAACAGGTCATCAGGATTTGCACACATGATCACATGCGAAATAAAAATACCAAAGACATTAACATTCCCCAAACATAAACTGAAACTTCCAGTGATACATTTATTTCTGTCTATATTCATTTTGATCTCTTATTTTCCATTTTATACTGACTTTTTTTTCCTGAATAAAAGTCACAAGTACATTTTTTTTAGTTGTCTCCCAGGTCTTCATCTCAGTCACTGGTTATATACTGCTCATCCACAGGAAGACATGCTTACGCCAGTTTACTCCAGTAACCTCATGAATGAAAAAGCGTTACAGAGTTAAGAATAATGTTGATGGTATGTCACCAATCCTCTTCTAATTTCAGGAAAACTACTTCCCTAATGCAGTAATTCTATCTAGTAAGTTTTTTCTATTTCTAAACAGAATCAGGAAGAAAAGTAAGATCATAGGAAATCTATAGTTTACTAGACATTGTGTGCTTTTCCTAGTTTGTCACTGGTATTACTTGAAAGTCAAGAGTGAATTAATAGGCTAGCACTTCCAAATGTATGCCTTAATAAATATAAAGTATATAAACAATTAGGTAAGCTTGTGGAGGTGACCAAGATACATAAATTAGAAGATCCAGGTATCCATTTAAATTTTCTGTATTTCTTTTTTTTTGCAGAATATTTATTAAGGTTATTTAGTATACAACTTTTCATATGTCATTTTTGAAGTCCTTCATTATAAAGATAATTCTTTTGTCTGATGACAAACAGCAGCCACAATCATTACTCTGGACCTCCATGTTGGATAAATTCCATTTCCTCTTGAGATGTGAGTTCCCTTCTATACTCTGAAGTAGCAGTTCTATTATTTCTGCAGTGTCTGGTGGACCTGGATGCAACAGCAACTCCAGTGATTTATACCCCTTAGAAGGCACTGGGTTGCTGGGTGGTCCATACCTGTTCCCAGCACTCAGGAGGCTGAGGCAGGAGCATTGTTGTGAATTCGAGACCAGCCTGGGCTACAAAGGGAGCTCAAGGTCAGCCTGAACTGCATACTGAGACCCTGTCTCAAAAAGGCACAAACAAAAAACCAAAACACCCAGGCACTTCACTGAAGATGAATGGTCAATAAACATGTGAAAAGGTGTTCTACTTTTATCATCACTCACCAGGGAGAAGTAAATTAAAACCACAATGAGATACTACTACATGCTTAGAAAAATGCTCAAATTAAAAAGACAGACAACAGAAAATGCTAGTAATGTAGAAGAACTGGCATTTTCATACGTTGTACGTGGAAGTATAAAGTGGCATAACCAGCTGGGCATGGTGGTAACATGCTTGTAATCCTAGCACTCTGTGGGGCTGAGGCAGGATCTCAAGTTTGAGCCTAGCCCCAGGAATTTAGCAATTTATTGAGATACTGTCTCAAAGTGAAAATAATGTTTGGGGCTAGGAATAAAGCTCTGTGTGAAGGTCCTGGATGCAACTCCTACTACTACAAAATGAAAAGACAAACAAATGGCATAATCTACTGTTTTTTGGAGGCAAACCTTATTGTTTCTTATAAATGTAATAAAAAGAATTTAGGAGCACATGAGCCAATTTAAAATATTACCAAACTATAAGACTAGTCAGAAGGAATTACCCACAGTGTAGTCCAGAGAAAGATGGAAAATAGAAGTGATATGACAGTGTACTCCTTGTAAGCTTAAATTGCAATTCCAGATAGCACAGAGTGAAAGGGATGTAGTCAATATTTGATCAGACAATAGCTGACAGTTTCCTCACCAATGAAAACACCAATTCACAAACTCAAGAAGCCCAACAAACCCCAAGTGGAATACATGAAAAGAACTCCACAACTGGACGCACCATAAAGAAACTGCAGAACACCAAAGACTAAGAGGATCTTGAAAAGCACACAGAATCTTGACTTTTCAACAGACAGGACTTTGAAAATCTAACAAAGACAGATTACCTTTTCAAAGACTTGGTTTGCTTAATACTTGTTAATAGAGCCCATATTAGATTTCTTTAAAATAAAAAATACAAAAAATTGCAAATAAGGAAAGAGATTTTCTTGCTGAAATATTCCAGTGGTTTCCTGTCACTCACAGCACAAAAGACCTTCTCAGGCCAGTCCCCTACCAACCTTCCACATTTGTCCCTTGTCCCTCATACCTTGTTCTCTTCCCCTGGACATGCTTCTCCAAATTTTCACAGAACTGAAGCTTCTTTGTCTCTCTAGACTTCACTGTAGCACTACTTCCTCTAGGAAGCTTTCCACAGTCACAGTGCCCACCTGTGTTCTCACAGCACCTGGGCACATGCTCCAGCAGAGGACAGACGACACCCTATTTCAGTCATCTGTTTGCAGTCCCTTGCCTTCACCACAGTTTAAGATTTAAGGAAAGCAATGAGTCCAATTCATTTCTGTATTCTCAGTGTCTAGCAAAGGTCAGAGGTATAGTAAGTATCAAAAAATGTCTAACCTGAACTGAACAAAGGGTACTTCATTCAGAACAAAGGATACAGACAGAAACTGTCCTTCAGAAGTTAAAGGAATGTCTAAATGTACAGTCAGTAAAGAAAAACTGAACAACGAAACATCTCCAAAGAGCTAGAGTGGAAATGGAGATACCAACTTAAAAATACATGTCAATAGAAGCTTATGAAGCATCACTAGATGGCCAGACTTACCCGAGGAACTGGGAATACAACAGTGAGGAAGGCAGTTCTGGGTCCTATCTTGAACTCTTAAGAACTCAGAGGTCAGGGTAATACTCTCCTTCCTCATTTTACATCTGAGGAAACTAAGACCTGGAAGGGATGCTGGTATGGTTTGTGTCTGGATGTCCCCCCAAAGCCTCATGCGGTCACGTGGGGGTGGGTTTTTCGGAAGCGGCTAAATCTAGTGTTTGTGACTTGTTCATTGTCTAGTGCTGGGACTGGCAGCATGAGTGCTATGCCCAGCCTAGCGCCAGTAACCTGCGTGCGGCATAAGGGAGGTAAAGAGACTTGCTTTCCTCTTTCGCTCTTGCTGCTTTTGCTGTCTTCTTGCCACAGCACCCTGGCCTTGGAACTGGCTGATCATGGACTGAAAGCTCCGTAAACTCTGAGCTAAATAAATCTTCTCCCTTTTAACTCTGGGTGTTGGGTATTTTTGTCTCAGCAATGAGATAAAAGTTACAGAAATCCCTTGACTAAAGGACAGGCAAACACATGAAATACCAACTCAGGGAGAAAGAGAGGAAGAATGGCAAGACAAATCACAGGAAACAAGTACCCGTAATTTTAACAGCAACACAGTTGATAAAAAAAGGCTAAAAAAAGGGAAAATAAAATGACAAATCAACCCACTCCCTTCGGTTTAGTAAAGTCCTGATGTTTCAACTATCTAAAGGAAAACATTTTCTTCTCTCTTTGATCCTGAGTTTCAGGTAGTTTGAAATTTTACTATTTTAATGTCTCCCTATACTTTGAATTTTGGCATCCATGACTATTTAGCATATCACTAGTACTCAGTGCAGTACACAGCTGGAGAATGAATCATTTATACTTTCTTATTAGAAAGTCAGTTTTCCTTTCTTCCTATTAATTTCCTGTTACGGTTGATACATTGTGTCAACTTGGGGAGTCTGGAGATTTAGCTGAGTAACTCAGCAGTTGTAGATCTTGGGGTGAAAAGGACATGCCCTTACCCTTCTGGGATGTTGTTTATTGTGTTAATTTGGCAAGTTTAAAAGGTTAACTATGTGATTCAGCAGGAAGCCAGGGTTGCTTACTTTGTATACATCCTGAGCCTGTGTTCATTTTTTTTTTTTTTTGCAGTACTGGGGATCGAACTCAGGACCCTGCACTTGCTAGGCAAGCGCTTATTCCACTGAGCTATATCCCCAGCCTCCATCCTGAGCCTATGGAAGAGGAGGGCATGGAGACTGTGTGAGAGCTATATGCCCCCTGGGCGGGGGCAGGCTGTTTACAAGGTAGAGGAGAGAAAGAGGCTGCTTGCATGCAATTCTACACGTTTGCTGGTTGTTTGCTGCCCTGAACGGTTTGCCCTCTGCCATGTGCCACTCTGCTTCTGAAGCAGCTAAGTATGGACTGAAACCTCCACAAACTGTAAGCTAAATAAACCTTTCCTTCCTTCATTTTGGGTGTTGGGTATTTTGTCTTAGCAATGAGAAAAAAGTAACAAAGACACTTCCATTTTCATTTTATAACATAAAGCAATCTCTGTAGACCATGCAAAGCATGACTTCATCATGAAGCCAGAGAAAACACAAATAAATATCTAATAATTTATGAAAAATAAACTGGGCACGGTGGCATACACCTATAGTCATAGCACTTGGGAGGCTGAAGCAGGAGAATCATTACAAGTTCAAGACCAGCCTGGACTACACAGCAAGGCCTTGTCTCAAAAACAAAAGCACAAAACAATTTGTGAAAAACATGAAATTTTCTTACAATAAATTATATCGTTCAAACTTTTCACTTTATTCCGGTGTTTAATAATTATGTTTTCCGAAGCTCCAGGTGTGGTGGCACACACCTGTAATCCCAGCACTTGGGAGGCGGAGGGAGGAGGCTGGTTGCAAGTTCGAGACCAGCCAGGGCTACAAAATGAGCTCAAGGCTAGCCTGAACTGCACAGTGAGATCATGTCTCAAAAAGACAAAAAAAATTACTTTTTCTCAACAACCCAAGTTTGCTGACTGTGAAGGCCCCTCTAAATCATGTTGAACTGGCGGGTTCTTGCATATTAATGTTGCTACATGACAGTGCCTGTGGGGCTGCATCAGCTTATTAACATTACCTTGGTTCAGACACGTGATGCAGATATCTGATCAAACACTGTACTCACAACTTATGAATAAGGATGTTTAATGTAGCATTGTTTTCAGTAAAAACTTGGAGGTAATCTAAATGTTTATTGTTAGCAAATTTGAATAAAAATACTACAGTATATCAATGTGGTGGATCTACCCATAGTAATAATGAGTTCAACATTGTAAAGTAGAGATAATGGCATATATGATCCATTTATGTAAAATTACATACATATACTTATGTATATATACACATAAAAGAATGCCTACAAAGCAGTTAATCAAACTGTGCACAGTGATTACTCTGGAAGATGAAATCCCTACTAATTTTTACTTTGGGAAAATTATACTTTGTAACTATAGGTTGCTGGTACACTTCTGTCAAAACAAAGAAAAAAAACCCTGACAGCTACATCCCTGGACTCTGTGAGGCAGTGCTGGAGAACAGTGGAGATGGGCAGAAATGTAGCCAACCATGAGGATATGTGTAGCCTTATAGAGAAGGGGAACTAAGCACGTAGCATCTGCTGCTCCATCTCTCAAAATCAGTCCCAAACCAAGAGGGACTTTGGTCAGTGGGGGACAGGTAAGCAAGAGGCCCCCAGCTTATACCACAGACACCTGAGAGAGTTATTACTGCAGGGTCCTGTGGTCCTTGCAGGCCCTGGGCAGTTATGAGGGCTGCTAAGTTATCACACCACTGCACTGCCCCAGGGAAACAATCCTGTTGACTTTGTGTCCTCCATGATCCAGACTCTTGATGCATGGAGCCCTTTTGAGACTCCATTCATCTGGGGACCCTGGGAACCAGTTAAGAGCTGCCTTAGTGGCTCTGCAGATCCATAAGGCTCAACCCATCTTCTCACAATCTGAGGAGTAACCTAACAGCAATTCCAGAGTGGCTTAATTGGTCAAGGGCTCCAGGAAGCCATCAGGGGATCCTGTCTATTTTGTTGTGGTTCCAAGAAGCAGGTAAGCATCCCTTTCTCAGAATCTCAGCACACTGAGGCTCCAAGTAGATGCTTAGCTTCAGCCACCCACTCAAGACTCCAGGAAGCATCTGGGTCGATCTTCCTCAGGTCAGTAAACTGACCCATGCAGTCCTGACACACTAATAAGTTTCTGAATAGGCACAGTGGTGCAGCCCAGCCCTGTGAAGGCTTCTCTATTATAAATGGGCAACATGCACTGTACCTACCTTTGATCATTGTAGCGGCCACATCCTTTTATGACCTGTAGAAACTGTCTGGTGCCCCGTGCTAGCAACTGGAGATACTACACCCAGAGCTATAAAAAAATATGCTCTTCCCAAGGGAGCTGCTTCCCAGCTGATGGTGCAATATAACCTCTGTAGTCTAGGCCACTGAGATACTCACAGATGATGTCAACACTTATTCCATGTGAAGTAGCTACAGGGACACTATAGTGTCTACCTAGAATCAAAGCCAGCAAAACACAGTGGTACCCTGTTTCATGAACTGAACTTGTTCCGCAATTTTGGAGGACAGCCACATTTGTGTTTATGTGGGAAAGACAGCTACTTGTGTTTGTAATCTGATGTAGAGTTTGCAAACAAAATTTTGCCAAATGTGAACCAAAGTACCACTGCATATGCACACCACACTCTAGGATACATATGCAGCAGGAAGTCTTTAACTAGAAAAGCTACTAAGTAAAACCGGTAGGTAGAAGCAACTGATCAAGCAGGTGTGCAAATACCAAAGTAGGGAAACAAGAAAATACAAGGTAATACAATACCTCTAGTTGTGTTTGGTAGAGCATACCTGTCATCTCATCTAATAGGGAGGATGAGATGGGAGGATGGACTGGGCCTATGAGTTTAAGACCAACCTGGGTGGGGGGGGGAGGGAAAGATGCCTCCAAAGAACAAACACAAAAGTAAATTGACAAATGCCTGAAAAAGAATTAATTTTACAAAAAAGTTATGAGATACACAGGCAATTCAATAAAATTAAGAAAACAATTTATATTATAAAAACAATTCACCAAAGAGAGATCATAAAGAACTAAGCAGAAATCCTGGAGCTGAAGAACTCAACAAATGAAATAAAAACAGTGAAAAGCCTCAATAGCAGAACTGATCAGTTAGAAGAAAGGATTTCTGAGCTTGAACACAGATTTTTAAAAAATTAATTGAATCAGTTTCTTAAAAATTTAAAAGAATGAAAAAAGCCTCTGAGACCTCGGACACTGTCAAGTGAACAAGCATTTGCATTTGGGTATTCCAGGATTAAAAGAGAAAGGAAAATTCACAGAAAACCTATTGAGTAAAACAATTGCTGAAAACTTTCCAAATTTTGAGAAAGGTAAGGACATACAGGTCCAGAAAGCTCAAAGGATCTGATCCCTAATGGATGTGATCCAAAAACTTCTTTAACTTCTTTCAAGGTATATTATAATCACATTACCAAAAATAGGAGATAAAAAGAATTCTAAAAATAGAAAGAAGTGTCAATCCATTAGAAAAGAATAGCACTGGACTAACAACAGAGTTCTCTGGACAAATCTTACATGCTAAGAAACAAAGAGAGGATATTTTCAAAGTCCTGAAACAGAAAACACTGCTAACCAAGAATATGACACCCAGCAAAGGTATATCCTTCATGAATTAAGGAGAAATACTTTCCAAGACAAGTAAAAATTGAGGGAATTCATTACCAAATACTTTCCAAGACAAGTAAAAATTGAGGGAATTCATTACCACCGAACCAACTCTACAAAAAAATTACTTAAAGAAAAAAAGGAAGAAGAAAATGCTTATGGCAATCCTCCACTAAAAAATTCAGATGGTAAGTACCATCATAGAAATATGTAAAGTACAGAAATCAACCATAGAGCAGATACAAAAAAAGAAAAGAATCACATCCTATAAATAAAGGAAATTACCAAACGACAAAGATAAAAGAGAGTGCAAGAAACAAAGGATACACAAAACATCAAAAAATTATTGGAATAACTGGGTATGGTGGTGCATGCTGATAATACCAGCATCTGGAAGGCCGATGCAGGAGGATCACTGTAAGCTCAAGGACATCCTGGGCTACATAGGGAATTGAAGGCAAGCCTGGAATACATAGTGAAATCCTGCCTCAAAAAGACAAATAAAATATTAATGGAATTACAGAAGTATGTTTTAATAATAATTTTGAACGTATACAGGTTAAATCCCTCAATTAGAAGATACGGAGTGGTTGAGTGAATAAAAAGCTGGATTCAATGATATGCCACTTTTAACAAGTCACTAAGAAAGACACCTAGAGGCTGAAAATAAAGGGATAGAAAGATACACCATGCAAAGTGAAACCAAAATTGAACAGGCAGGGTAAGCTATACATATATCAGATAAAAGATACTTTAAAAAATTAGAGACAACAATCACTATTTAATGATAAATGAACTAACACAATAAGAAAACTTTAAAATTGTAAACATATATGCACTAAACACTGGAAAATGCCACTATGTAAAATAACATTACATTTAAATGGAGAGATAGGACTTCTGGGAATATACTAGAGTGAACAGCAATGAAACAGCCTCTCTGATGTATAGTGTCCAGACATTAGAAAATAGCAAATGAAAAAGGAGGAAAATGGGTTCCTAGGACCCAGCAAGAGTTTGAACCAAGAATTGAAACCCACAGGGAGAACAATGAGAGACCTCAACACGGAGATGGCAAGTGGCGCTTTCTTCCTGAGCCTGACTCACTTCGTGGGAGGGATGGCTCAAACCTGCAGATGTGACTGCTGGTAAGGTTTAGACATCTCCCAGGAGTGGGCAATTGGTCGGCAGCCACCTTGGAGAGAGGGCAATTAAACTTGGAACTCATAGCATTAGGATGGCTTCATCTAGCAGCTCCCAGAGTTAGGGTGAGGCAGGCTTGAGTTCAAACTGGAAGGGAGCCAAGTTCATGCTGGCAGGAAGCACACGGAGTGCTGCAGGTGAACAAACTGGGTTCCAGTCTGACAGCCAGAAACCAGCCCAAACTTTGGTGGAACTAAGGGTGTAGGTTTGCTAGGATTATTCACTAACTCACCATAAATCTATGGCTGGCTTACTGGGATTAATTAACATGAATCCAGGCTCTGTCTGTGCCCTTTGCCAGTAACAACAGAGCCAAGTGCTGAAATAGACGCTTTTTTCCTTGTTTTGTTTTTTTTTTCTTTATTGTTCTTATTTTTATATAGGTGTGAGCACTGTTTCTAGTTTTCTTATTGTGCTGTTCTGTTCCTGTTCTTATTTCATCCTTTTCTCTTTCCCTCTTATCTTTATCACCAGTTTCCCAAAAGTTCACATAATCTTCCTTTGTCTTCCAGGCTTGCTTCTAATTTTTTCTTGTTCTTTTTCTTTTTCCCTCTAAGCCCTTTTAAATTTTCTCCCCTGGGGCTGGGGATATAGCTCAGTGGAATAACCACTTGCCTGGCAAGTGCAAGATCCTGAGTTTAATTCCCGGTTCCACCAAAAAAAAAAATTTCTTTTTCTCCCCTGAGGGTAAAACCACCATAATGCAGGCATATTTACTGTGTACAATTTTCTGTTTTAGATTTTGTTATATAATCACAAATCTAATTTATACATTAAATACAATAATTCATTAAAATTGGCAAACTAATAGTTACTACAGTGTCATTTTCTTTCTTTTTTTTTTTTTCTGTCATTTTGAGACAGGGTCTCGCTATGCAGTTCAGGCTGGTCTTGAGTTCACTTTATAGCCCAGGCTGGCCTTCAACTCGCAACGATCCTCCTCCTGCCTCAGCCTCCCCAGTGCTAGAATTATAGGCATGTGCCACCATGCCTGGCTCAGTTTGTCATTATCTAGGCTGTTTGATACTATTATTACTGCAGATTGTACTTAGACAATGTGACATAACTGTTCTAATCAGTTGTTCTTCCATATGACAAGACTGAGACTGCCTAAGGGTCATAAACAATACTCTAGGCCAGTGCCAAAGGACCAGGGACTGGGCTGTAATTTCTCATCCCCAATAAAGACTGGAGGATCTTGCAACAGACTCAAAACCAGTGAAACCTGGAAAACTTCTCTGAATAGTGAGTTCCTAAGGGTTCCAAATACTGGCAAAAAAGCTACTTGACATAAGCAATTTACAAGGAGCAATCCAGAAATTAAATTAAAAACAACAACAACAAAAGAAGAAAATGAGAAGACCTTAAGCAAAATGCAACCCCAGACTTCCAGCTCACCAAAGGGGTAGTGAGATAGGACAACCCAAAAGCTACCCACTTGAACTTTCTTTTTTTTTTTTTTTTTTTCAATTTTATTTTAAAGACAAAAGAATGGAGACATATGAATCAGAAAAGCCATAAACAATACAGAAAATACAAAGTTATACAGAATATAGTAGGGAATTAGAACTGGATGTTGTATTACATAGTTATCTTCACATTAGTTAACACAAAAACATTAAAGGAAATACCAAATTATAGATAAGATAGTAAGGAATTTGCACTGGATGCTGTATAATATAAAGTTATCTTCATTTCTGCTAATA